>JAXIVJ010003030.1:0-99883 GCA_036785665.1 Chirona hameri
CGAGTTTTTGAATTATCTGCAAGTCCTACACTGATCACAAAATTATTATGCAATTCAAAACCTACGGGACTCGTTATTACTACACACTGTTCGTACAGGTTTTGTGGTTGTCTTATCTCTGGCCTGTAGCGTTGAGAATTTGGTGGTGGCGTATGAACTTTTTGGCATGAAAATTCATGAAAAATCTCTAATTTTATGGGAAAACTAGGTAACTGCTGCTGTCGTTGGAACAAAACAAGTTTATTTTGTGCTCAAATATTGCTTATTTTACTGGAAATATGCCATAAGTGAGGTGTTTTTTATTAGCATACAAGAGATGACTGGCTCTGCCTCAGCCGGTCCTGCAGAAAGTACGCGGTGGCATCACCGCGCACTTTGAAATGTCCTTACGTGCAGACAGCAGAAGAGGCCATTTCCAGAAAAATGTGCTACCCGTGGGACTTCTCTCTACATTATAAGTACGTTTTACTATGGAACTCAATTATTCTGGAAAAAAAAAACGTATAATCCCTTTAAAATTGTTTCATTTCATTGCTACAGGCGGTGACGGCAGATTGGTGGCTTCTATACTCTCACTCAAGTTGTCATCCATCTCATCATTCTGGACATTAATAACGATCGCTGTCGCTCTACAGGAGTCCCTGTCGTGGTCATCTCTCTTCCTGGAGTCATCTTCGAGGAAGACCTCTACTGTGGAGCGAAAGGCCACGCCGCCAATCAGGATGAATATAGACTTGGAGTCGAAGCTACAACGCATAAAGCAGCAAGGGTGAGAAGGAAAACGGTGCGATGAAAGAGCAAAAAGAGCATGCTTGGGAGCAAAAAGAGAGCTGGCTACACTTATCAGTTCATTTATTTGGTGCATGGCAAAGGATCTATGGTGGTAAGACAAACTTCACTTATAGGATATTAGTGAAGAAAAAGGAGAAAATATTTCATGAAGTGAGCGCGATCGAATTTTTGTTTTTGTTTTTGCTTTTGACCTCACTCTTTCTTTTGTTGTGGTTTTCGGAAGCTTTCGTTAAAGGAAATAGTTCACCTTGGAAATTTTCTACCAAACACGATTTTATTATATTTTGTAATACAATTTATTTTTATATTGTCAAAAATGCCTTATATCGCGCCGATTCAGGACATAAGGTCGTAAATTTGTATTGTTTATCAAAACTATATGCATACTCTGAGTCAGTCCTGACGTCACGCGAATGTAAAAAAATGGTTCAGCCAATCAGATTCGAAAGTAAGGATAGACTCGCATTGGAGATGTGCCAACCGGGGGCCGGCGGTTCGCTTGCTAGCACCAGCTGCAAGCTGATTGGCTGATGGTATAGCCTCTGCCCGGGCTAAAACCAGTACAACATTCTTTCGCCAGCACCGCATTCCTTCGCCACAAAATCAAATATATTCGGCTGGAAAGTCTTTTCAGTCAAGGAAACTTGCAGATAGGGGTTTCCCAACACGGGCTCCAAAACTGCTATCTCAGTTTAAAACTAATGTTGAAGGTGAACTATTTCCTTTAAGAACTTGGGACAAGCACATTGCACACTCTGGGAGAAAGGAGTCTATCTTAGATATTGCATAAAGCATGCTAGTAATAATAATTCAATATTGGTGGAATGACTTGATCTGGATCGATAAACCTATTTCCCGTTACCGATCGATGGTTTACGCTTGCCGACCGTTACTGTTCTGTTTGGTAGGCGAAACCGTCACACTCTGTCGCACGTGGAAGATAAGCTGAGCGAAATGTTCCGCGCTACCGACGACTCGGACAGAGTCAACGTCACCAAATTCCTGGAGGTATGTTTCTTATGAAGACTTGCCTGAGTCTTCGGACAGAGTCAACGTCACCAAATTCCTGGAGGTATGTTTCTTATGAAGACTTGCCTGAAGAACGGAAGCTTTCTTTGAGAAAACTTCTATCAACAACAGTTTTGTTTTATTCAAGGAAGTTTGGGACGTTACAGGGTCCTTCCTCAGACAGGCCCCACGGTAACACAAGGTAGCGACGGGCTGCCGTGTGACATCTTATGTGGGAATATGTGTGGACACCCCGTGTGACCTGCCGTGTGACCTCCCGTGTGACTCCTCAGGCGTTGGCGAGCGTCGGACTGCGACAGACGGACCCGCGTCTCAGCGATATGAAGCGCTCCATCCTCAGCATCCAGTCCACCTGTGCGCGCGACTCGCGCTTCTGGTGCAACGACGGCCTCTGCTTCGATGAGGACATCTTCAAAGGGTGCGTAGTGAATACCTCGGAGCCGGCAGCTGATGGTGCCAGTTCGTGTTCTAGCATATATCTCTTCTCTTGCAACCGTCGCACTCATCATTAGATATCGGATAATGCAAACACGTTTGTTTAGGGTAGTTTGTTAACCCGCGAGTTACTGGGGTATATTCCATAACACGACTTACTGGGGAGGGGGGGGCTATTTTTTGCCCCCCCCCCCCTCGGATCTCCGGAACTACTGAACCGATTGTAAAAATTCAAACGGAATTCGATAGCCCTGGGAAATTTATCGAAGGAAACCTAATATTGTTTGACCTCGGGGTCACCGATGACGTCACAGGTCAGGTCAAGCACAAAATGTTTGACCGTGCCAAAAGTTCTCGATGAATTGAATTGTCGCGCAAAATTGCGATATTAAACGCATAAGCAGTCGATATATCGGTATGATTCGTGTGTCTGACACTTCTAAGTACCATCCTAAGCTATTTATGACTCTGGGTCACGTAAAGGTCATTCGAGGTCACGAGGTCAAACTGCAGATTACGATCATTAGGCGTTGTAACACATGTTTATGGGTTTGTTTTTCGTCTAGAACGCGAAATATGATATAAGAACATTGTTTGTTCCATATAAATAGAAGTAAAAAGCAAACACGGAAAGGCATTTTGTATGCATAATAATGCTGTGAGAGGTGGTCGATTTTGTAATTTATAGGTCATAAGTCAGTCATTTTTGAAGATATCGACTTCAAATTTGGTACACATATTCACCGAACACGTCTCGATCACATATATTCCGTTTTTTAGATAATTCTGTTTTTTTTTGTAAAAAAAAAATGGATTTCTCAAAATTTTGAATAAAAGAACTGAAAAATCCGAGATTGCAGTTTGATTGCCCGGTCTGTTATCAGTAATTTGATTTTAAGACAATTTAATTTATCTCAAATAGTATACCTTTGACGGCGTTTTCCGCAAACCATTCTTTTTCAACAAAAACCGAAGAACATGACGTCACTCTGACGTCATTCCCAGCAGACCTATCATAACCTCATCTTTTTCCTTTGGCCAACATGTGTAGAATTGATGTGAAAGAAGGTACTGGAAGATTGGTAACGATACTAGTGTTGGTTTAGGGAGTTATTGTAAAATAACGGGAGAGGGGGGGGGGGGAATAGCCCCCCCCCCCCCCCCCCCCCCCCCCCCCCAGTAAGTCGCGGGTTAATTAATTGGAATGTAAAGGAACTGTTTTAATATATGTTTGATATTTTCATTGTTTGTTTTTCAATAAATCCGGTACAAAAACTATGCTGAATACATCTCGGACTTCTAGTGAATTGTTTGTGACTGACGCATATTGTTCAAGCTCATGGTCCTTTATCAAACTGCTGTTGATTGCATCCACCAATTACAGTGGTCATTGATGTTTCTCCTTACAGGATGATTATGGACAACATAGACATTATCAACAAGGCGCTGACCGGAGAGTTAGTGATTCCTCAGTTCGAGGACTTCTGCGGACACATCGAAGAGATCTATCAAACTGCGAGGAGAATCACGGCGGGAAAGTACGTCTTCAGTCGAACTGAAAGGCAGGAACTGCACGTCAAAAGTTACTGAACTTGTATCATATGTCATAACTCATGTGTCACAATTTTCCCCCAGAGGTGGTAAATGGTGTGGCCTATTGACACAAGAAGCGTGGCTTTGGGGTAGATTGAAGTTTAGTGCGAGCATGATGCGAGTAACTTCTGCGCCATTCCAAGTGCAACCCCATTGAAAACCAAAAAGTTACTCACCTGCAAATGCCGAAGAATCTTCAATGCCGGATGTGATTGAATAAACGTACCTATATTAGGGTGTACGCTTAACGCTGATGCCTACGTTTATGTATTTGTTTACTTCACACATCACACAGGGCCGGAACCAGAAAATCTCCATGGGGGGGGGGGGGTCATCAATTGCAGTGGTGCCCCTACCTATACCCAAATCTGAAAACTCAACGGATTTAGTCCACTTTATTTTGAGGGTACCCCTATTTCAGCATTTTTGTTTTAATTGACAAAACGTTGGATATAGGTATTTGCAATATCAGTCGTACCCTTTATATCATTTAAAGTGCCGCGAATGGTGCTAAAATAATAATTTGTACAGTCAGGGGCGGACCCAGACAGCTGATGAAGAGGGATGGGGGGGGCAACTTGACCAAGATGGTAGTCGATGTTTGTGACTGCAGACGGGGCGGGGGGTAGCCGTTTTGTATTAGTACAGTAAATGTTATGCATGCGATAGCAGTGTATCATATTGCTTTGTGTCTCGTGCGGACTTTAAAAAATGTTCTTGAACTAAAAATAGGCAGGATTTTGCGAAGGGAGGTCGCTTTAAGAAAATGTGTCACAAAAGCTGCCCTTAAACTTAACTACCAATGGTATTTACGCAAAATGGGCACCCACACAACTATTATTGCGCCGCAAAGCGGCGCCAAAATTTGAGGCTTTGAGCGGGCTGGAGAACTAATTCTTGCAAGCTATTGGAACCAGGATGCAGGGTCAAAACGAGGAAATATGTCTGGAGCAAAAGGTGGGGTCAAAAGACATGTTGCCCCCCCCCCCCCCATTTAAGGCCAAAGGTGGGGACATGGCCCCCATGTTTCTCTCTCCCTCCCTCCCTCCCTCCCTCCCTCCCCTCCCATCCCTCCCCCTCCCTACCCCCCCCCCCCCCCCCCCCCTGCGTCCGCCAGTGTAGTCTATATTCGACACTTTTGTACTGGAAAAGAACACTGAATTATTTGCGCCGCATAGCGGCGCGGATTTTTTTTCCATTTATTTTTGGGTCTGGATAACTAGGCCCTCAAAAAATCACTATTTTTCATTTCATTCATTCGAAAATTAAATTCAGCCCAAGGGCACTAGTGCAGCCACTCAATGAGATTCTTTCACCGCAAAGATAGAAGGAATTTCGCCGCAGTGGCACAAAAATGTGATATTTGTTTTACTTTTTTTGCTCACAGAATTATAACATCTTGGGTGCAGTTGCTTACCAGTTTCAAATACGTTTCATGGATTTCCAACCATGAACCCACATTATTTTTAAAAAAACGGCGAGCACTATGGGTTCGTTCGCGACAAAAAGCGATGGTCAACAAACATCGTGACATCGAGGATTTATCAGGACGCACATATGTAATATGCGCCGCGAAGCGGCGCGTTTTTTGGCTCTACATTTTGCACCATTTCGCATAAAATAGGTGGGGTTTCAGCAATTCGATGGGGACGTCAGAGCATTGGTGCCCAGCCCCCCCCCCCCCCCCCCCACCTGTTTCACCGCCTATGGAAGCGGATCCCGACACCCTCAAGGCGGTCTCAGGCGGCCATAGTGTCCCCTCAGGCGGTTAGAATGCCCCCTCAGGCGGCCAGTGTCCCCTGCCCCCCCCCCCCCCCCCCCCCCCCCCCCCTCAAGCGGCATGTCCCCCTGCCCCCCCCCCCCCCCTCCCGCTCTGGATCCGCCACTGACATCACATGACTCGGTTGAATTGAATGGACAGTAAGATGTCTGAATGTTTGAATGACCACACGACCCACGTTTTGTATTTCAGGCGGCGTCTTACATCCCCCAGTTGGAGCGTGTGGACGGGGAGCTGTGGGGCGTCTCGCTCTGCACCATCGACGGACAGCGGTACTCGGTGGGAGACGTGGACATCCCCTTCACCATCCAGTCGGTCAGCAAACCGATCGGGTACGCCATCGCCTGTGCCGATAACGGACCAGACTTCGTGCATAAGTGAGTAACGCGTATAATCAACAAACTGTTATTATAACAAACTCTTACCAACTGGGCTTAAGACATGAATTGACAACCATTGAAGTCAAATTAACACAGTTTGTTTCAGGTTTCTGAAGTTATAAGTCTGTTTGGCAGAAGCTTCCGCAGTTACATGATTGTTTTATAGAAACTAATCTGTGTATGTTATGCCATGGAAATGTACTTAAGTGAGCTGGAACGCTGTTTCTGAACGGGAAGTAACGAGGGTGACAAGGAGTGCCAATTCAATTCCGCGGCAATTCTAGATAGAGCGGAGCCGGTCGGAGAGCTGACTGATTCTGCGTTCGCCAGGTATGTCGGCCAGGAGCCCAGTGGACGTAGCTTCAACGAGCTCTGCCTCGACAACAGCAGCAAGCCGCACAATCCGATGATCAACTCCGGCGCCATCATGGTCTCTTCGCTGCTCAAGGTGAGGCTCAGAGTAACGGGGCTGGGGAAACGATTTAGGTAGTCCAGATGTTACAAGTGTGTCTAGCCGATGTATCACGTCAAATACAATATAGTGTACCTGACAAACAAGCCAGCAATACACATTGCATTTCATAGAAACTTGTTGACATCGAACTCTTCTAATGGTTTTGATCATCCCTATTCATTGCGCCTGAAATTCCCCCTTTTAAATTTCCACTCCAATGTTTGACCATTTCCACGACGTCTTCGCCGCGCCTCCCAGCGTGCTATGCATCAGCACCAACCACACCATGGCCCTCAGCCGGAGCTGGACGCCGCGGACCGGTTCGACTACATCTTTAAGAAGTACAAGAAGCTGACGGGCGGCGAGTACCTGGGCTTCAACAACGCCGTGTTCCTGTCGGAGCGACAGGCGGCAGACAGGAACTTCGCCCTCGCCTACTTCATGCGGGAAAACAAATGCTTCGCCAACAAGAACATCGATCTCGTCAACACGCTCGACTTTTACTTCCAGGTGGGAAATCGACTGTTTGTTCATGATTTAAGAGTCAGGACTGCGAGAATAAACATTGCGTCTCCAATATTTCCCAGACGTTTTATAAATTACCAAATTCCAACGTTTTCTCTAAAAGTGAGATTCGGACATTTTTGACATTTTAAACTCACACAAGAACCTGTAATACCGATTCTGGAGGATTGGGGGTTCCATGGAAAACTACCACTTTTAATTTCATGATACTTGAATAACATCTCCCCGGATCAACCGTTTGAAAAACGATACTTAGCAGATTTTTGACTGATGTATGCCTCTCTGATGACACAGATGTGCTCGCTGGAGGTGACGTGTGAGTCGGCGTCGGTGATCGCCGGTACTCTGGCTAACGGTGGCGTCTGCCCCATCACCGGGGAGGCTGTGCTCGACCCCGAGGCGGTGCGCAACACACTCTGTCTGATGCACAGCTGCGGAATGTACGACTACAGCGGACAGTTCGCCTTCAAGGTCAGACACACTGGCGGAGCTGGCGATCAGCCACTGTTGACATGAGATGCCGCTCGAATGCTAAAATTTGGAAGAATTATAGGAATGGCCTGGGGGAATTACCTTAACAATGTTAACTTGTTTTAATAATGAGCGCACTGACAAATAACTGTTCAACTGGCTTAAGATGTGCAAAGGTAGACTATTTTAAACAGTATTATTCATGTCTGCTTTTTTAAAGAAAACAATGCATTCCGAAACGAACGTGATCCAGTTGGCTGAAGTGTTGCCATTATATGTTAACCCGCCCACTGCAGGGGGGGTTGATTTCCGCCCCCCCCCCCCCTCAGGTTTTCAAAGATAGCGAAAAAACGGTGGCGCGCAGTGCCGCCGGGTTTTGACACACCTGTTAGGACATCAATTGCGCATACTTTGAAGAAAACAATAACCTCGGGTCATCTCAGGTCAGGTCACCAGACCAGGTTAAGTGACCCCACCTCCAAAAATGTTTGCAGTTGTGCCAAAGCCAGATTTTTTCACCGATCAGTTTGAAACTTACAGGATGTCATGAGGGCATAAGTACTTACAATTTGTTTATCTCGGAATTTTGATATCGGTGACCTAAGGTCAGGTCAATTTCGTAACCTCCCCATAATAAGTCAATGGGGAAATATACAAATGCTTCCTATTTCAAGGTTATGCATGATATTAGTCCAATTACTTCTGGATCATGTTATTACAGGATATTCGTGATGATACAAGTGTAAGTTTTGTTCAGTGACCCCTATTGGGTCATTTGAGGTCATGCGAGGTCACAATCACTTTTTTGTCAATAACTCCCAACATAATGAAGATAGAGAAGTAAAACAGACATCAATGTGTTTGTCTCGTCGAGACACGTCTTCCCATATGCAACATGCCCTACTTGGGTCACCACTTGACCTTGACCTGAGGTCAAATTTTTTAATTAGCCTAACAAGATCACCATGTATATCATTCAAAGCGCCTGGACAAGATACGACAAGATAAAGATAGACAAGATAAACAATGGCGTAAACAGTTTTCCGTTATCTTTTTTAAGTAAAAAGTTAATAGCGAAATACGATTTAGCCAAAAAAAAACATTTTTTTTTCTTCTTTTTGTACCTCTGGAGTCTCAAATATTGATCTGAGATCAAATTTGAGGCCACCTTACCGATTGCAAATTTCACTGGCTGGCGTTTGCTTTTTTCCGTTTGTTTATAACTAGCATAATTTCTGAGATATATGGGAATGTCTGGAGCGATGTCCTAAAACAGGGACAAACTGGAAAATTTGACCTTTGATGACCTCTGGTGACCTCAATTTTGACCTGACCTAAAACAATACTGAATACTTTCGATAGAACATGTATCAATCTATCAAATGCCGTTTTCCGCTTCTCGCTATGTGGCGTAGTTTTCGAGATCTCATGGGGGCGGAAATCACCCCCCCTGCAGTTCGTGTTCGGCGCAAAGCCCTGCAGTGCGCGGGTTAACGGTTGTATGTCTTTATTCTAGTGTGGTGTGCCGGCCAAATCTGGTGTCTCCGGAGTAATTATCGTCGTCATTCCCAATGTGGTGGGATTCGCTCTATACTCGCCGCGGCTCGACTCGATGGGCAACTCGGTCAGAGGCGTCCAATTCTGCAAGGTAACCCGCATAGGACCGTAGAAACCGTTTGTAGTTATGTTAAGATTGAGAATGCCACTCATCGGTTCGAACTGTGAATGACACGATACATTTCACTTGTATGTAACTACAATTACTTTAGATAATTACAAAAACGAAATATCACGACTTTTCCTCGAAAATATGAAAAATCCAATGGTATCAAAACGGTATTATTATGTCGTAATATTTTGGCCACAGACCTTTATCAGACTGTTTGATCAAACTGTTTGGCAAACTGATCTAACAGTTTGATCAAACTGTTTGATAAAGGCCTGTGGCCGAAATATTACGACATAATAATAATGTTTTGATAACATTGGGATTTTTCATATTTTCGAGGAAAATGTCATGATATTTCGTGTTTTAATTAGCACGAGTATGTTCCTCGCACAAGCGCTAAACTCGATAAAATTACTTTAGTTAGAAGCGCTGTGGTGCGTAACGAGTTGTCTACATGGACGGCTAGGTTGCATGCAAACGTGCCAATCAATATGCACTATTTGTTTCAACATTTTGCGGATAACGTCGGCTGAAGAATTTTAAGAAAATGATATACTTAAGTGTAACTTAATATATTATGCCGCAGGAACTGATTCAGAGGTTCAACTTTCACCACTTCGACAACGTGTCGGCCAGCACGCCGAAGCTGGACCCGCGGAGGACGTGCGCCGAGAAACGGGCCGACGTTCTGTACCGCGTGCTGTTCGCTGCCGCCGCCGGGGACCTCACCGCCATCAGACGATACTGGTCAGTTCCTCCAATACACTCTACACAGACGATACTGGTCAGTTCCTCCAATACACACTACATCAGACGATACTGGTGAGTTCCTCCAATACACACTACATCAGACGATACTGGTGAGTTCCTCCAATACACACTACATCAGACGATACTGGTCAGTTCCTCCAATACACACTACACAGACGATGCTGGTGAATTCCTCCAATACACACTACATCAGACGATACTGGTCAGTTCCTCCAATACACACTACATCAGACGATACTGGTCAGTTCCTCCAATACACACTACACAGACGGTACTGGTCAGTTCCTCCAATACACACTACACAGACGATACTGGTCAGTTCCTCCAATACACACTACACAGACGATACTGGTCAGTTCCTCCAATACACACTACATCACACGATACCGGTCAGTTCCTCCAATACACACTACACAGACGATACTGGTCAGTTCCTCCAATACACACTACATCAGACGATACTGGTCAGCTCCTCCAATACACACTACATCAGACGATACTGGTCAGTTCCTCCAATACACACTACACAGACGATACTGGTGAGTTCCTCCAATACACACTACATCAGACGATACTGGTCAGTTCCTCCAATACACACTACATCAGACGATACTGGTCAGTTCCTCCAATACACACTACATCAGACGATACTGGTGAGTTCCTCCAATACGCACTACATCAGACGATACTGGTCAGCTCCTCCAATACACACTACACAGACGATACTGGTGGGTTCCTCCAATACACACTACACCAGACGATGTGGTGTCTTCCCCTCGACACCATCAGATTATGTGGGACTTCTTTCATTGATCTCCGTCCCCAGGGCGTTGTCGGACAATGGCTTTCGGCTTTGCACTCAACGTCTCCCGAAATTAAACACTTGCTTTTTTGTAAACAGTTTCAAGTGGCCTGGCGATGTTACAAGTGGTGAAGGAAGTTAAAGGGAGAGTGTCTAGTCAAATACTGCACATTTGCTTTACATCCCAGCCGATAGATCTTGCTTTGCTGAATCGAATGGTATCACTCGTTCCTCTGTAGACGGATTCAGTGGCTCATAATGTTGGATTCTGTTTTGCATTTTCCGCATGTCATGCCATACTTTTATGTCCGTTTTGGTATGACGGACATCCGGGACCTCCGATACACTCTCTGACACCGGCCCCTTATCTATTGGCGCCGCGCCAATACCCGAGTGTTCCGCTCAGCCACCCGAGCGGCGCGACCGACCCTTGTCAGAGACTGTAGTGGGCGGAGCCGGCCGTGAGAAACTTATGGCGTCATGCATCATACAAAAGAGAAACTTGCTGATTTCTCCAAGGATTTCAATCAATTTCCCAAACTAAGCGTATTCGTATTTTTCAGCTCAAGATACCCATTACTACCAAACTTCAATAAATCTGTCAAGGTGGGATACTCCTTTTAATCTGTACGCCGCCGTTTACCGACAATCTGATTGAGATTAATCTGATGTACCGACAGTTTGATTGAGGTGAACCTGAACAACGGCGACTACGACGGCCGTACTGCGCTCCACCTGGCGGCCGCCGAGGGACACCTCAAAGTCGTCCGCTTCCTGGTCGAAAAGTGCGACGTGCTCGTCGACCCCATGGTACAGTACAGGGGTGTTCTAATAAAGTACAGGGTCCTGACAACTTAGGTTCAACGCACACAATATGTGAAGTTAATACATTCGGATATTACGTCACATTACAAGCGTTTCTTTTCCAGACCGAAACTCAACTTCTCCCGAAATTAAGCGTTCCATTCCAATAGTTTATGTTGAATGTTCAGTTGCAAGTGTTATTGCGGTGCTTCAAAAGTAAAAGAGCAAGGAATGTATAATCGGTGGAATCGCCTATGTATGCATCATATTGAGTTGACCTATTATTTACTGTGCGTTCGCCAGGACCGCTGGGGTAACGTGCCGCTGGACGACGCCAAGATGGGCGGTCACCCAGAGATCATCAGTTTCCTGCTCAGAAAGTACAAGGAGTGCCGAAATCTGCCGTGTGACAGCAACCAGTCCAACGGCCTGGAGACGGTGACGTCCAACTCTCGGCGCTCCAGCCGGCAGGCTCAGGAAGATGGCGAGTCCTCCACTCAGCTGATGAACACGCCGCACGCGGCTGAGACCAAGCTGAACAACCTGACGCTGTCAGAGACGGACCCGAAGCCGGCGGACAGGGTGAACGAGACGGTAGTGAACGGGCTGGAAAGGAAGCTGGAGGCGGAGACGGACCCGAAGCCGGCGGACGGGGTGAACGGGACGGTAGTGAACGGGCTGGAAAAGAAGCTGGAGGCGGAGACAGAAACGGAGGCAGAGATGCAGACGGAGAAGCGGAAAACGAGGCTGGAGATCAAAACGGAGACGGAGTCGGAGGAAGGACTGGAGAAGAAGATGGAGAAGAAGACAAAGCCAGAGATAATCCTGAAGCCGGAGTCGGAGGCGGAGCCGGTATCGCTGATCAAGTCGCAGCCAATGCCGCCGACAAGAGCAGCAAAGCTAGCGACTGTCCACACGGTCAGCATAGGCCAGCGCGGATACAGGTAATAGACGAACGTTCAGCACCACCGTGACTATGAGCTCAACAAGACGTAGTTATAGTTCAAAACCGGTGTCATTTTCTCAATTGCCGCACGTTCAAACGGCGATAAGATATGTTTTGTGAATTGTTGTGATCGCCAATATTCGGGCGCGCCATATTGTTTCTGGCTCCGACATGCAGCTTCGTAGGTGTCCAGTGTGATTGATTGTGGGTTAACGTCACGGTGCTCATTGTCTCACTGTGCTTCTTGGTAGTGAAAGGTCAATTGGGTGTTGGCAGATTTTCTGAAAACAAACAAAAACTTTCATAGCGAGGCATTTAAAATGCCGTTAGCTGCAGTACCTACTTGCCGCCGGTGAGTGCAATCTTTGGGGAGTGTCGCTTGCGGTTGTATGAAAGTATCGTCCAGTGCCAAGCCCAAGCCCGTGAGCCCATGGGCTTGGAAGCAAGCACGTCTATCACAGGCAGAGTATAATAACAAATGCGTTAGGTGTAGGTTTAGTGGACGAGGGTTAGACTGGGCCTATTTAATGTCCACATCAGGATAGATCGGATCATATCTCAGGAGGTTGGCTGTGGCCCAACACTGTTGTGAGTTGTGACCTACAACACTGTTGTAAATACATGACAGGCTACATTCTTATTTGAGCATCGAAGTCCGTTCAGATTGAATATTTACCTACGCACCTTCTCATGCAAAGAACAATACATGTTCCATCGCATCTGTAAATGAAGTGCCCCACTTATTTTCCTCAAAACTCAGCTTGATATTTAACTGCATTCGACTCGGAAGCTAAAGCACACTAGAGCACCCAAGTTTGCTTGCTAGTTCAGGTTAAAATTTGACGAAGATGTTAAATGCTGATAAAAATGATTGCTGTGTAGCAGCAACATTATGAACCTCCAATCGCAACATTATGAACCTCCAATCGCAACATTATGAACCTCCAATCGCAACATTATGAACCTCCAATCGCAACATTATGAACCTCCAATCGCAACATTATGAACCTCCAATCGCAACATTATGAACCTCCAATCGCAACATTATGAACCTCCAATCGCAACATTATGAACCTCCAATCGCAACATTATGAACCTCCAATCGCAACATTATGAACCTCCAATCGCAACATTATGAACCTCCAATCGCAACATTATGAACCTCCAATCGCAACATTATGAACCTCCAATCGCAACATTATGAACCTCCAATCGCAACATTATGAACCTCCAACATTTGCAAAAGACGCAACGATGCAGTATAAACCACGGCTGCAACTGGCCAGGCATTCCCACAGTCCCATAATTCCCCGTCAGAGTTCATTCATTCAATATGCGCTGCATAATCGGATAGCATCGCTGTTGTCCAGTGGAGCCGACCCGCTGCCGCCTCCAGTCGCCAGTCGCCAGGGTCACTCTCCGGCCTGGGACGGGTCCCGGCCAGTCGGCGGCACCCGGAGGCCGGAGATGTGATCAGCAGAGGGTCGTCCATCGTCCTGAGCTGGCGCGCGGACCAGTTGTGACGGAGCGCGGCACGGGACCGGCCAGTGTTGTGACGCTGCGTCGCGGCGGGACCGGCTGGTGGTGACGCTGCTTTGGACACACCAGTATTGTGACGCCCTGCCGACAGCTGTCGGGACTGTGACCGGGTGTCGGAACTGTGACCGGGTGCCGGTCAGGTGTCCGAGGCAGAGAGCACGGCCAAAGCGGTCTCCTCAGCTGGGGTACCTCTAAAGCCATGACGGCTGGAGCCGGAGCCGGCGCTGGCGTCCCCAGGTGACATTTCGAGGCGTGCGTCACCGAGGCGAGGCGTGCGTCACCGACGCGAGGCGAGGCCAGACGAGGCGAATGAGGCGTCGCGGCCCGGCGCACACCAGTAGCTGACTCAAACTCAAACACCAGCAGCTGACTCAAACCAGTAGCCATGGTGCTGATCCACGCCGTTGACGACACTGTGCTGGCCGTGTACCTGCTGGTGACGCTGAGCATCAGCGTACACCGCGGTCTGCGGCGGCGACCTCAGGCCATGCTGATGACCGCAGGACCCGGCCCGGGTCACGGCCCAGGTCACATCCCGGGTCACGGCCCGGGTCACGGCCCAGGTCACAGCAGTGTGATGGCTGTCGCCGTGTCTGTGGTGGCTACATTCATGTCGGCAGTATTCACTCTAGGTGAGTCATCCAGTGCCTACAGGGTTGTCCCACATATAGTGAGGTCCTGAGCAATAGACAGAACACCGGTTGTTGCAGTCCGCGGCGGCTGTATCGTAACACCCCAGCGGCAGGGCGTGCTGGGAGATTGTATTCGAGAACGAACAATAACAACGCTAGGCGGTGTCGGTGCCGCGCGCTGTTCACTTTGGTCAACAGATCACGTAGGTAATGTGGCTAGGTGACGTGAGCTGCATTTTAAGAGTATCTGCGCTAATTGCTAGGCTGCTGCAGATTAGAGGCTGAGAGCACAACAGGCGCAAAACGTATTTACCAATAACAAAGGTATCTTTTGCAGTTACATTTAAGCGCAGTAAACTGAAGTTGTTATGTAAATAACTATGCGTGAGGATTGTTGGTGATGGTGGGTCATTGGTCAACCTTCGCTCACCAACGGACCTGACCAGCCGAGGTCGGCCTCGGTCGGCTGTGTGCTCTGCATACCAATCGGACGTGCAGAACACACTGGTCATTACTTCAGCAGGTGCAGAGCACACTCATGGTCATTATCTCACAGCGGGCCACTCACTGTCTGCTTTCCGGCGAACAAAACGGTTACTAATGCCAATATCAACGGAATGAAAACGGTTTGCCGCGAGAGAGATTGGAGTATACACCAAAATAATATAATGATTTTAAAGAACAGGGACAACAAGAGTGAAACTGTGCAGCAGTTAAGTAAAAAGCAGTTGTGTAACGTATGCAGAGTGATTCCACGATGCAGCGGATTGCAGCTCTGCTGGCCTCCTGGTCATAAATATGTGTCAGCCGCTTCGTCAGTGAGCGTCAAGGCCTCCACTGGTCGTGGCGACCAGGATACTACCTGCGAACCTGCGAACGGTTCAAGGCCGTTATTTATTTTATATTTATATATTGTATTCAACTGCATCACCAACGAGATGAACCCAATGACAGGAGAAGTCGAATAGTTAAAAGCGTAAACACATACACCACAAATAAAGCTGCAAAAATAGATATAAAAACACGAGAACAGAAGAGTACATTAAAAACGCGTCACGCGTCACGCGTCACGCAAAGCACCACGCAGCCCACACTGCTTCCTCACATACTTCAGCACC
The DNA here is from genome assembly GCA_036785665.1 of Chirona hameri. NCBI lineage: Eukaryota > Metazoa > Arthropoda > Thecostraca > Balanomorpha > Balanidae > Chirona > Chirona hameri. The sequence continues at coordinate 15,741 of JAXIVJ010003030.1, forward strand.
TGCCGCTTGAAGGAGCCGTGGCCATCATAAAAGATGTCGGCCGCGACATTCCAGCTGGGAAAAACGGCTTAAATTGAATTGATGCCAGCCAGTGGCTTTGATTAATTTAAGCCGGTTTAAACCGGCTTAAATTAATAAAAGCCGGCTTAAATTCGACATCAATTTAAGAATCACTGAGGTCAGAATATGTCGTTGACATAGACGGCGGAACAGGGGGGGGGGGCACCGGGGCACCGTGCCATCACTTGAATTTGCAAGGGGGCACCCATATGAACGTGCCCCCCTCCCCCTTAAATTTGGCATGGCTAAGCTAATTATGATAGATATTGACGTAAAACTTACAGTACTTTATGCTACATCAATAATACGTCTTCTAAAAAAAATCAATTAAATTTGTGTAGTACTTTGGGAGATAATGACGTTTTAATGACGTCATGTCATTATTATTTTTTTGTGTGGAAAAACGATACATGTTTGCAAAAACCGTACAAAATCGACGTTTGATGAACATTGCAAATAAAAAACGTCAAAAGAAAGGAAATTACATTCTCGTTAAAATGGCTATCTCGGATTTGTCAGAAGAAGAAAAAATACCCCAAACAAATAAAACAAAATCGGTAAAATTTCCACAAAATTAAAATATTGAAGATATTTAAAAAAAAAAACACGGAATAAACAGTAGAGAAACAAATATGGAAGATATACCAACCAAATTTCAAAGCAATATCTTTACTTTTGACCGACTTATCCCGTGCCGTGCCGGGTGGGGAGGGGGGGGGGTTAGACGCCCCCCCCCCCTCCCTTAAAGGAAATAGTTCACCTTCAACATTAGTTTTAAACTGAGATAGCAGTTTTGTAGCCCGTGTTGGGAAACCCCTATCTGCACGTTTTCTTGACTGAAAAGACTCTCCACCCGAATATATTTTAGTTTTTGGCGAAGGAATGCGGTGCTGGCGAAAGAATGTTGCACTGGTTCTAGCCCGGGCAGAGGCTATACCATCAGCCAATCAGCTTGCAGCTGGTGCTAGCAAGCGAATCGCCGGCCGCCGGTTGGCACATCTCCAATGCGAGTCTATCTTTACGCGACTACTTTCGAATCTGATTGGCTGAACCATTTTTTACATTCGCGTGACGTCAGGACTCTGACTCAGAGAGTATGCATATAGTTTTGATAAACAATAAAAATGTACGGCCTTCTGTCCTGAATCGGCGCGATATAAGGCCATTTTTGACAATATAAAAATAAATTGTATTAAAAAATATAATCAAATCGTGTTGGGTAAAAAATTTCCAAGGTGAACTATTTCCTTTAAAGGGATTATACGGGTTTCCGTCCTGAAAGTAAATGCACTCTTTTGCAGTTGTATGAGCTTTAAACACGTTTAAGACATATAACAGGGACCTCAATGCTCATTTAGTCCACTATTTCAGCAATTATCAGCGTTAAAACTTGGGCGTTTTTCGAGACGAGTATCAGATAACGAGTACTTGATCGGCACTACTGTCCACCACTTTTATCTTAAGATCATTTTTATAATTTTGAATTATCTGCAAGTCCTACACTGGATCACAACATTATTATGCAATTCAAAACTGACGGGACTTTGTATTACTACACACTGTTCGTTGAGGTTTTGTGTTTTTGTGGTTTTCTTATTTCCGGCCTTTAGCGTTGAGAATTTGGTGGTGGCGTATTAATTTTTTGGCATGAAAATTCATGAAAATATAGAATTTTATGGGAAAACTAGGTAACTGCTGCTGTCGTTGGAACAAAACAAGTTTATTTTCTTTCAAATATTGCTTATTTTACCCGAAATATGCCATAAGTGAGGTGTTTTTATTAGGATAAAAGATATTTGGAATGTCCTTACGTGCAGAAGAGATCATTTCCAGAAAAATGTGGCTACCGTGGGACTTCTACCACCTTTATAAGTACGTTTTACTATGTAACTCAATTATTCTGGGAAAAACCCGTATAATCCCTTTAAGGTTTCTCAAGGATAGCGAAAAACGGCGGCGCTGCACGCCGCCGCCGTTTTTTGTTCTGCACAGGTGTTTGGGCATCAATTACCCACATTGTGTGAAATTCTTGACATCGAGTGATCTCAGGTCAGGTCACTAGGCCAGGTCACGTGCCCCCACCTCCAAAAACGTTTGCGGTCGTACCACAGCCACAGTTTTTGACTGATCGGTTTCAAACTTACATAATTTCATAAGGTCTTAGGTACCTACAATTGGTTTATCTCGGATTTGTTATATCGGTGACCTAAGGTCGTGTCAATTTCGTGACCTCCCCATTATAAGTCAATGGGAAAATATTAAAATGCTTCCTATTCCAAGGATATGCATGATATTTGTCCAATTCCGTCTGGATTATGTTATCATAAGCCATTCTTGATGATGCAGGTGCAATTTTTGTGCAGTGATCCCTTCACTCTGCTGAGGTCATCCGATGCCACCAACACTTTTTTGTCAATAACTCTCGACCGAATGAAGATAGAGAAGTGAAACCGGCACCAATGTGTTTGTCTTATCGAGACACGTCTCCCAATATGCAACATGACCAGCCCAATGGAAGCTGCCGAGCGACTTAATTAAGGCTTACCAGGCCAGAAAGTCCTTGTTCGGACTGAGGGGCCATCAGTAGGCCCGAGAGAGCCCTTGGTCGGCCCGGGGGAGCCCTCGGTCGGCCTAAAGGGCCCTTGTTAGGCTTAAAGGAAATAGTTCACCTTCAACATTAGTTTTAAACTGAGATAGCCGTTTTGTAGCCCACGTTGGGAAACGCCTATCTGCAAGTTTCCTTGACTGAAAAAGACTCTCCAGCCGAAGATATTTGACTTTTTGGCGAAGGAATTCGGCGCATATATGATATACCGTACCGTCTTAAAGTGTCAGCACTGCCATGGAGCATGCGCAGACCAATAACGCACACCATAACATTAATGATTTACGACCTTCTGTCCTGAATTGGCGCGATGTAGGACCATTTTTGAAAAGAAAAAAAGAAACTGTATTCAAAAATATAATAAAATCGTGCTCTGAAGAAAAAAAATCCGAAGGTGAACTATTTCCTTTAAGAGGGTCCTCGGTCGGCCTGAGGTGCCCCTGTCGGCCTAAGGGGGCCCTCGGCCGGCCTAAGAGGGCCCCGGTCGGCCTGAAGGGCCTTTCTAGGCTTAAGAGAGCCCTTTTTAGGCTTAAGAAGGTCCTGGGTCGGCCTGATGTTCCCATGTCGGCCTAAGGGGGCCCTCGGCCGGCCTAAGAGGGCCCTAGGTCGTCCTGAGGGGCCCTAGATTGGCCCTAGATCTTTCGAACCAATAACCGCAGCGAGACGAGCAATGCGGCATTCGAAAGCTCTCAATGAAACGCATCTTAAGCTTACGCGAAATTTTCAAAATAAGATCACATGTCAAATCACGGTCAGGTCAAAGGTCAAAATTGAGGTCTTTGAGTTTTTGGGCCATACTCTCCATCCAAAGCCATAGATTGCAACTATTATCGCACAAAGTGCTCTCAAAGGTATAATGCATATCCCGCATAAGCAAAAGAGAAATTGTAAGCAAAGGTCAAGGTCAGGTCACAACAGGTCACTATTGGCAAGAGGTCTACGAAAGCCATGCTACACATGTTTTATGGGTACATGTGAACATTTTCTTACGAATATACGAACCTTTTCTTACGAACATTTTCCATTACGAACTGTTTCCTTTACGAACTTCAGCATACGAACCTCTTGCGTACGAACTTTATCCTTTACGAACTTTGTTAATACGAATTTTATCTCATACGAACATTTTCCATTACGAGCTTTAGCTATTACGAACTTTATACTATACGAACCTTTTCCAGTACGAGCTTTTGCAGAGGAACCTTTGCCTACGAACTTTTTCCATTACGAACTTTTTCTTGTACGAACTTCAGCAAACGAACAAGTTGCATACGAACTTTCTCCGTTACGAACTTCTTTAATACGAACTTTATCCGATACGAAACTTTCCATTACGAACTTTAGCCGTTACGAACTTTATCACATACGAACCTTATCCGTTACGAACCATTGCATACGAACTTTTGCTTACGAACATTTTCCAATACGAACCTTATATTTACGAACTTTGGTCCGGGAAGCGTTCCTCTCTTTGTGCGTGATAAACAAAACACTAACGTCTTGTTTTCGCTAGTGTTTGCTACCAAATGAGTAAAGGCGGCAGCTCACTAGGCCATTCGGTGCACGGAGGTCGCGATATCGCTACGACTTTCCGCGCATCTTTAGCGACATTCCGCCTTCGCGTCGGCCGAAACGTCAAAAATCGCGGACGAATGTCGTCGGCCGGCCATCTGCGGACCGGCGGAAAAAAAACTGATTCGAACGAGCTTTTTTCGGCGACTGAACGCCGCGGAGCCGCGGACAACAAAATTGATCAGGCTACAGTGGCGAATCTATGCACGACAGAGGTGCACATCTTGCACAGCATGCTCTTGCCGCTGTTAAATTTATTATGGAAAAGTTTCGTGGTTCTAAACTTATATCTTCGTCGAAAAATGGGCATCATTAATTTACCTTGTGACAGGCTGTAGGCACAGGTTGCGACATGCTGTAGGTCGGCGGGGCGGAATCTCGCGAGCAGACAGCGCCGAATCCTCCGGAACAAGGACGATATTCAGCGGTATCGACGCGATTTTCCGAGGCGGAATGTCGCAGTATATCGCGCGCCGAATGGCCTAGTGTGCGGCCGCCTTAAGACCTTCAGTTCTGTATACAGTACTATTACGTCTCGAAAACTTTCCGATTGAAGCATCAAGCAATAACCTAAATTTGTAATTGGGTACAGTCTTATGGAATGAGTTTGCTTCCGCAGAACTGAAGGTCTTACTCATTTGGTAGCAACAGCTGGCGAAAACAAGACGTTAGTGTGTTGTTTATCATACACAAGAAGGGAACTGACTATCAACTTGTGTGATGAGGATGCAAGGGCGGATTTAGGATATTTTAGGAGGGGAGGCCGCAGGCCAATTTAGGGGCGCCTTCCAAAGAAAGGGCGCCGTCACTGACCGAAAGGGCGCCGTCACTGACCGAAAGGGCGCCGTCACTGGCCGAAAGGGCGCCGTCAATGGCGGAAAGGGCGCCGTCAATGGCCGAAAGGGCGCAGTCACTGGCCGGAAGGGCGCCGTCAATGGCCGAAAAGGCGCCGTCAATGGCCGAAAGGGCACCGTCACTGGCCGGAAGGGCGCCTCGGGTCAAAAGGACCAAGTCATGACCTGTATGACCTGATACTCGGTAAGTTACTTTCAAACAGGGCGCCCAATAGGGCATCCAAGCGGTCCATAGGGACGCTGCGTGCTCACGGGCTGTCCATCGCCGGGCGACAGACAGCCCGTGGGGCGCCCTTCTGGCGGGGGGGGGGGGCGCGACCGCTGCGGCCACCCCCTGGATCCGCCCCTGTGAGGGTGGCAGTTGGCTGGGAGGCTGAGGAATTGGTTTGTAATTGCCGCGTCTGATGACCAGAACAAAATTTCCTTGAAATGTATTTTGTAAGATTTTGTAAGATGATTTCTGTCCAAATAAATTATTGGCGGTTGTAAAGCGAGCATTATTCTGAACTTGATTTGAACTTAGAAGATTCATCGTTGAATGTGAATAATTGACTACCTAACCAATGTGATCATGTAAAAATAGTATTTGATTTTACGGCAGGCTAAGGTAAGTGGTTTTTATTATTTGGTGCGCACTGGTTTAAACCAGGGTGGCTTAAATTAATTTATGCCAGCCGGTTTAAACCATGGTTTAAACCAGTGTAAACCAGGCCCTCGCTTAAATTTGTCAACCCTGCGACATTCTGATCTCTAAGGAAGGCGTTCGTGACCATTGGCAAGCGGGTGAACATTCCATTCTGCACGGTGCTAACACGAGAGTGAGGAACATTGAGCAGGTTTCGTTGGCGGATCGATCGGGCGGGCACGTGAAGAGAGAAGCTTTCGAGCAAAGCCGGTGTCCAGTGTATTGCAAAGAACGAGAAAAAGAAGATCATGCTGAACTCGCCTTGCGGCTGGAGTGGGGATTCTGAAGTGGTGACAGAGGTCACAATAGGAGAGAGAAGGAGCATTTCCAGACTGGGTATTGTGGAGAAGCCACATAAATAATTTGTGCTGCACTCGATCGACCCGCTTTGTATGGGAGTCGGCCGCACCAGCCCAGATCACAGTTGAATACTCGAGAATTGATCGCACGTTGGAAAAATAGGCAGCGACAATGAAGACAAAAATAGACGGCAACTGTGCGATTGAATTTTTAACCGTGGTTCGAGCCAGATTGAAAAGAGCGGATGAGGATCAGGAGACCCAGGGATCTCGATTTGCTCGTTTGACGATGTTGTCCACGTGCGCAGCAAAAGTAAGTTTTCGATCCAAGGTCACACCCAAGTCACGTATCTCCTCGACATGATCAAGTTTAGAGCTGCCAATTGGTCAATTAGCCAATTAGACCAGCCAATTAGCTGGTCTGGACTGGTGCGCGCCTGAGGGTGATCGTGCACGAGGGTGATCGTAAGGGTGATCGTGAGGGTGATCGTGTGTCCCACGATCGTGGTCGTGGGACGCTTTGCATTTTGATGGATTTAGGTTTAGTCCCCATCTGACAGAGCAGGCTGAGAGACGACTCAGATCATCCTGCAGCAGTCACCCGTCGTGGATGGGGTGTTAATTTTGCGATAAATTTTAACGTCGTCGACATACATGAGACAATCTGAGTCGAGAGATCGTGTTAGATCGTTGATGAAAAGCGAAAAAAATAGAGGAGGCACAATCGATCCCTCTGGAACTCCGGAGATAACAGGTTTCCAATCGGATGTGTTCCGTTCGCGATGATCCTCTGCAGGCGCCATGGCGCCTATCGGACAGGTATACGAGACGAACCATTTTAGTGTTTTCACGAAGGTTGTATGAATGTTCGAGCTTGTGGATGATAAGCGTGTGATTAAAGGGAAATATTCACATTTTGATTTATTTATCTGCATTTTCTGTGACACATGTATGATATCAAACTGATCGTGCCTCAATTGAAAAGTGAAATAACATGGATGTCCATTTTTGGACATCCAATGCCCAAGGTTGGCTTGTCGCGAAAATTACTTAGTTACTTGTGTTATTAAACGAATGATACACTGGATGTTTTACATCCCATATCAAACACCTTTTCTGCTTTCGGACAAATTTCGGACAAACATTGATTTTCGGACAGTTTCGGACGGACAGCTGACCATGGTCTTGGACATCGGTCAGATATTGGAAAAATATTTTCTGAAACTGGCACCACTAATATATACGCAGGCTGCTTGTAACGTAAACAACCGTTGTGAGGACCCGAAACAAGTTTCGGGCGCCCGCAACTTCTTCTAAAAGGGGCCCACTAGCCCTGTGACGAAATTACTTAGCGTAGCGAGGTGATTCTTTCACCACAACCCCTTTTTCGATCTGCCCTACAAATCTGCTATCTCAGTTCAAAACCCCATGTTAAAGGTTAACTATAACTATTCCCTTTAACTTGAAATATCTTTCGGTAGGAATGTTTATATGCAAAATGTGATGATTTTACAATATATTTTTGTCTCGTCTGTCGATTTCAAGTAATAACTCCATTTCTGTGGAAAAACAGGTGAATATTTTCCTTTCACTTTGAAATGCAGCCGAATAGTCTGTGTAGATGGCGTCTGTCTGATACCCAACCCCTCTTCAAATGCCACGTGACCATGACGGGGCGGAGCATGACCATATATGGCGCACTATTATTTTGCCGGTGTAGGGGTGTAGGTATTGTTTTGATCACGTGATACATTTATTATTGCTAAACAGTCAACTCCTCATATTAATTTATTACTGACCAATATATCAATATTGGTCAGTAATAAATGAATATGAGGAGTTGACTTTATATATATCAATATAAATGTTAACAATTTCGTATTGCATTAGCTGAGGGCGGGCTTGATCCAGACTTGTCAATGATTCATATTTGTCATGAATCGATTCACAGTGATTCACGGACCATAATGAATGATTCAATCATGATTCAATCACTATACATTACCGTAATGAATGATTCAATCATGATTCAATCACTCAACATTACCATAATGAATGATTCAATCATGATTCAATCACTCAACATTAACATAATGAATGATTCAATCTTGATTCAATCACTCAACGCTAAAGAGAAGTGTCGACTCCTTTGTCTAACTCCTTTGATTTTGAATGTGCGACTCTAAGATTTTATGAGCGTGATAAGGAGGCTATGCTCTACCTGTGTGCCATTTTTCATGCAAACCAGAATAGTCTGCTGTTTGACCTTAAACATATGACCTGCTCTAAATCCTTTGATTTTGAATGTGCGACTCTAATATTTCATGAGCGTGATAAGGAGGTTATGTTCTACCAGTGTGCTAATTTACATGCAAATCGGAATAGTCCGCTGTTTGACCTTAAACCTATCTGACCTGCTCTAACTCTTTTGATTTTGAATGTGCTACTCTAAGATTTTACCAGAATGATCACTAGGTCTGTGTGTGTTCCAATTTTGAAGCTAATCCAAATAGTCCGCGAATGTGTTCCCGAATGTGAATGTGAATGTGAACCAATTTGACACGCGTGTTGTTTATTTTGATTATAAAATGATATTTATAGTATGTATTATAATTGCAAATTCCAAGTTCCAAAATAATTAATGACTTTACGTTTCGCCTTTTTAAGCGAATATAACATTTATTTTGATTTTCCATTAGGTATTATTTTTTATAAAGCATGATGTGGAATAAAGCGGCGCCGATGCGACAATGATATTTGGGACATCATGCAAATATTTGTTTATGATTAAGTTTTTGATATGGTATAGCCTAGAAATTAGGAAAAGGTGGGTACCTTTTGATAATTTTACGTGTGAAAAATGTGTGCGTTTACTGTGTGGTTTATGAATCAAAGTATGAGTTAGTTACCTTTTCTAAGTATTTAGGTGCCTACCCCTAACCCTACCAGTACCAAGGTATGTACCTAGTTAGGACTGATTGAACAGTGGCTTTGTGCCCACTGGAGTGGACACAAAGCCTCGCTTTCTTCATGCATATATGAATTACAGGCTACAGCTCAGGACACAGAGCTCATATAATTGGCCATTAAGTCCACAGGGCACAGATAAATGCTGGGTCGCTGACATATTTTTTTGACAGTTTATGCTATTCGACCAAAAAAGAATGATTCTTTGAGCAATGAATGATTCAATCAGCCTATTTTATCTGTATGAATGATTCAATCAGTGACTCACAACAGGTTTGCGCATGAGGTGAATCGATTCATGAATCATTCATTTGAAATAAGAATGATTCAATCAAAAGTAGTCGATTCACATTGAATCATTGACAAGTCTGGCTTGATCACATGATAAATGCAGCCATGTTTTGTTTGTATTGAATGGGGAGGGTCTAAAAAAAACTGTCCAGATTAGCAGGCAAGCCCATGCTTCGAAACTACTGGACCGATCTGAGTGATTTTTTCACCACTAAATTTGAGAATGGGTGCCGTTTAGCGTTTTATCCACTTTAGTCTAATCTAAATGAACCTAATTGGATCCAAACCTGTGGTTCAAATTTGCAGGCAAGCCTATGCTCCGAGGCCATGCGACCGATCTGCGTGATTTCTGCACCATTCGATGCGGCATGGTGCAAAACGGTGCCGTATTGCGTTTTTTTACAGATTGGTTCACTCTAAGTGGACCAAATTTGGCGAAAACCACCAAAAACCGTTGCAGGCAAGCCCATGCTCCGAGGCTATTAAACCGATCTGCATTATTTTTTTCCACATTCAGTCCGACGTGGTCCAAAATGGTACCGTTTTGCGTTTTATCCAGATTGGCTCATTCTAAGTAGACCAAATTGGACCAAAACCACCGAAACCAGTTGCAGGCAAGCCCATACTCCGAGGCTATAGAACCGATCTGCATGATTTATTCACCTTTCGATCCGGCGTGGTCCAAAATGGTGCCGCTTTGCGTTTTATACAGACTAGAGGGCCTGTATTGCGCGATGCGCAATTTCTATAGTCAGCTAATTTATATTTGCTAGCCGTTTCCCGTAATCCGTATTCCGTATTCCATGTCTCGTATTCCGTATTCCGTTCCCGTTCCCGTATTCCGTTCCCGTATCCCGTTCCCGTATCCCGTTCCCGTATCCTGTATCCCGTATCCCGTATCCTGTATCCAGTATCCTGTATCCCGTATCCTGTATCCCGTATCCCGTTCCCGTATCCCGTTCCCGTATCCCGTTCCAATATCCCGTTCCCGTATCCCGTTCCCGTATCCCGTTCCCGTATCACGTTCCAGTATCCCGTATCCCGTTCCCGTATCCCGTTTTCGTATCACGTTTTCGTATCCCGTTCCCGTATCCTGTTCCCGTATCCCGTTCCCGTATCCCGTTCCCGTATCCCGTTCCCGTATCCCGTTCCCGTATCCCGTTCCCGTATCCCGTTCCCGTATCCCGTTCCCGTATCACGTTCCCGTATCCTGTTCCCGTATCCCGTTCCCGTATCCCGTTCCCGTATCCCGTTCCCGTATCCCGTTCCCGTATCCCGTTCCCGTATCCCGTTCCCGTATCCCGTTCCCGTATCCCGTTCCCGTATCCCGTTACCGTATCCCGTTCCCGTATCCCGTTCCCGTATCACGTTCCGGTATACCGTTCCCGTATCCCGTTCCCGTATCCGGTTCCCGTATCCCGTTCCCGTATCCCGTTCCCATATCCCGTTCCCGTATCCCGTTCCCGTATCCCGTATCCCGTATCTAGATTCCCGTTTCCGTATCCCGTTCCCGTATACCGTATCCCGTTCCCGTATCCCGTTCCCGTATCCCGTTCCCGTATCCCGTTCCCGTATCCCGTTCCCGTATCCCGTTCCCGTATCCCGTTCCCGTATCCCATTCCCTTATCCCGTTCCCGTATCTCGTTTCCCGTTTCCCGTTTCCCGTTTCCGTATCCCGTATCCCGTTCGAGTGTCCGATCTCGTATCCTTTATCCCGCTCCCGTATCCAGTTTCCGAATCCCCTTACTGTTTCCCGTTCTCGTATCCCGTTCCGTATCCAGTTCCCGTATCTTGTATCCCGTTTACGTATCCGATCCCGTATCCTTCCCGTTTCCGTATCGCGTTCCCGTCTCCCGTATCCCGTTCCCGTATCGCGTTCCCGTATCCCGTTCCCGTATCCCGTTCCCGTTCCCGTATCCCGTTCCCTTATCCAATTCCCGTATCCCGTTCCCGTATCCCATTCCCGTAACCCATTCCCGTATCCCGTTCTGTATCCCGTTCCCGTATCCCGTTCCCGTATCCTGTTCCCGTATCTCTTTCCCGTATCCCGTTCCCGTATCCCGTTCCCGTATCCCGTTCCCGTATCCCGTTCCCGTATCCCGTTCCCGTATCCCGTTCCCGTATCCCGTTCCCGTATCCCGTTCCCGTATCACGTTCCTGTATCCCGTTCCCGTATCCCGTTCCCGTATCCCGTTCCCGTATCCCGTTCCCGTATCCCGTTCCCGTATCCCGTATCCCGTTCCCGTATCCCGTTTATGTATCCCGTTTCCCTATCCCGTTTCCGTATACCGTTTCCGTATCCCGTTTCCGTATCCCGTTTCCGTATCCCGTTTCCGTATCCCGTTTCCGTATCCCGTTTCCGTATCCCGTTTCCGTATTCCGTTCCCGTATCCCGTTCCCGTATCCCGTTCCCGTATCCCGTTCCCGTATCCCGTTCCAGTATCCCGTTCCCGTATCCCGTTCCCGTATCCCGTTCCCGTATCCCGTTCCCGTATCCCGTTCCCGTATCCCGTTCCCGTATCCCATTCCCGTATCCCGTATACCTTCATCAGCTCCCGTATCCAGTTCCCGTATCCCACTCCCGTATCTCATTCCCGTATATCGTACACCGTTCCGATATCTTCTTACCATATCTAGTTCCCCGTATCTTATTCCTGTATCCTGTTCCCGTATCTAGTTCCAGCATCCCTTTATCGTACCCAGTTTCCGTATCTTGTTGCCGTTTTTCGTTCCCATATCTTCCTACCGTATCTCGTTGCCGTATCGCAGTATCTGCCAAAACATTCTAGCGGTTTAAATGCCTGAAATCTGTCAACCGACTTCAACAAAATATCCTCGCGAGGGAGGTGCGATGTCAGCTAGTCAAGCGCTCATGGATGAATTTGACTGAAGCAGTGTCAACCTTGGGCAAAATTAAGCAATCGTAGTGTGTGGTATGATTACATAATATACATGCATTATAAATGACTCACGATAATATGCTAGCGGAATATTAGGTACACGCCAGTGCTCGCGGATCTTGGCATGTTAGTAGACCTACCTACCACGAGCAACGAGCCGGACGTTACGTTATTGCGGGCGGGCGGCGCCGCCGGCGCCAGACTGCGGAAGCCAACGAGCCGGACGTTACGTTATTGCGTGAGGGAGCTATCGCCGGCCGCCGGCCAACGCCCGACTGGCGCATAGCGTCGGTAATCGTTTACGTTTGACTTCAGCATAAGTTACCTATGAGCGATTAGCAAAATATTTTGGGTGGATATAGGTCAGCAAGAACAGCGCTATCCGTCTGTGTAAATTTTCCGGTCAAGTTTGTCCTCATTTTGGGTGTTACGGCGGTGTGAAGGATTCAACTGTCCAAAAATATTGCAATTCGACTTCAACGCCAAAATATTAGTCTCACAGCTTTGAGTAACAAATATAATTTGAGGACGGTCACTGCGCCTGCAAAATGGTGCCCGGATCAGCGTTCTACGTCAAACAGTTTCCGAGCACCAATTGAAATCCTTAATAGGCCAATTTTATCATTAAAGTAGTCACAACTTTGCACGTGGCATGTGCATCGCTCTGAACGACATCCTATACGCAAGGCCAATCGATTATCTATCACATAGTGTTGCTCGCATATCGCTGCGACTTTCGGTTGCCGAGCAAGCGGCCGGGGAACCGGGCGAAACTTGCTCGTTTTTCGCAATTTCACAATGTCGCGTTTCCCATGTTAAACGAATGGCGCACGCGCGCACGCGCCGACGCCGCACCGTTAGTGTTATTAAGCTGAAAATTTAATACCACCTGTTGAATCACGGGACCCAAAAGTGCTGAAAAAATCACTCTCATAACTCATCAGACGGCTGCAGAGGAACCGATTTAGGGCGTCACTCCGGCGGCGGCGGCGGCGGCGGCGGCGGGTCATCTTTTAGGATTTATAATATATATAGAGATTGGCTTATCTAAGTGGACCAAATTGGACAAAAACCACTAACAACTGCTGCAGGCAAGCCCATGCTGCGAGTCTATGGGACTGATCTGCGTGATTGCTTCACCATTCGATCCGGCGTGGTCCAAAACGTTGCCGTCTTGCGTTTTATACAGATTGGTTTACTCTAAGTGGACCAAATTGGACAAAAACCACCAACAACTGTTGCAGGCAAGCCCATGCTTCGAGGCTATGGGACTGATCTGCGTGATTTCTTCACCATTCGATCCGGCGTGGTCCAGAACGGTGCCGTTTTGCGTTTTATCCAGATTGGTTCACTCTAAGTGGACCAAATTGGGTCAAAACCACCAAAAACCGTTGCCATTGGTATGGAGCTGTCCGCTCCGGAGCCATGCTACTGCAAAATATGAAGGTGAGAATAAATAACAAAAATACCATACAAAACTCAAATTATTTGTGCACATTGCCCTATGATTACTTTTGTCTCAACGGACTGGCATCATACATCGTTTTACATTAGTGATTACGCTTCCACGACTCGCTATGTTAATCCAATGGGAGTTTCGGCACGTGCAAAAAAAGTTAAGGTCCAAAAAAGCGGAGGAGACCCGGGAGTGGTTGCACGTTGCACTCTAGTGGCTAACTCGAAATATTGCTGATCGGTTCATAATCGCTTGGTCACGTGATTTTGTCATATGGCGCAACCTCAGCTTTACAGACCTTGCTGATACCCGTCCGATATGGCCTCCCACGCAGTTTTGCGAAACATGGATAAGTTCGTGGCGCAAGATCGCTTCGGAACAAAGCCATGCTGCTCCTTGCAAATAACAGATGAGACATGACAGTACAGGTGGTTGTACACTACACGTTCTGGAATATTTCCGAAGAGACTGAGCAGGGAGACCGAACGATAATTTTTAAGCAGATTTGTGTCGTTTTTTTTATCGGAATAATATTTGCTTGCTTGGATCTCTCCGGGAAGACTCCAGTTGCGACAGACATCTTACATATCTTGGTAAGCGGCACCACCAACTCCTCCGCACACTCTACAATAACGCGCGCACTGATATTATCGGTACCGCATGCCTTGTTCGGCGCTAATGCCCGCAGAGCGCTCCTCACCGCGACATCGGACACATGCAGTTCGCAGAGAACATTTAAGTCGTACGCGGGCGCCTCAGGTAGTTGCGCTACAGCAGGGTCGGAAAATTTGGACGCAAAAACGTCGTTTAGTTCATCGTCGTTCATCGTCTACGTTAAGATACGGCGTGCTGAATGAAAACAACATGATGCTCAGAAGCGTAAGCGCTCGCCTGCGAGCAGTTATTGTGAAAAAGTAAACTGCACAGATCCCCCCCCCAAAAAAAAAGAAGAAGGCCAAGATGGCATGTATCTACGCTAGTAAGAAATAGGCATTATCAGTCATCTGTCGAATGCTACATTTTATCTGAAATACGGGCACTCCGAAAATGAGCCATAGCCATATACGAGCCAGAGCCGCAGTGGTAGGGCCCCGGCCTTCATCGCTCTTGATAAGAAAGTAAAATCAGACATCCGGTAAGATGTAAGACGAGATATTTCCAGGTGGGTGAGCGAGCAGGGTCCTGCCACAATTTTTTCGGAACATTCGCCAAATTATAGAGGGCAAGAAGTCCGCACAGAGAGCTGCGCCTGAGGCCACACCCGACGAGCTAAACAAGTACTTCGTCGGGGTGGGGCCTCGTGTCGCGGGTGAGGTTCGGGACAGGGGGAGCCCCTTCAGCTTCCCTGTAGACTCCCGAGGGTTGGCGCTTGCGCTTTCTTTCTGGAGCCTGTTTCCCTCGACTTGCTTCATTCTATCCTCTTCTCTATGAAAAATTATCCATGGATCCTGTGGTTCTGACGGCATACGGGTTTTGAAACTTTGTTTTGACGTCATCGGCCATGTCTTCCTTCATATCATCAACACCTGTCTCACCACCTGTGAATTTCCCGCGTCCTGGAAACACTCTATCGTACATCCTATTCACAAATCCGGGAGCCTCTCCGAAACTTCAAACTTCCGTCCCATCTCCATCGTCCCCGCCTTCCCAAAGCTAGTAGAGAAAGTTGTGCAGCGGCAACTGTACACTTATATGTCTAACAACCATCTTTTTTCCTCTTCCCAGCACGGTTTTCGCTCAAATCACTCCACCGAAACCGCGCTTCTTACCGTATCCGATAATATCCTTTCCGCCACCGACCGCCAGGACATCACCCTCCTCTGTCTCATTGATCTGTCAAAATGCTTTGACGTGATCGACCACGCAAAGCTCCTTTCCAAACTGCAAACCTATTCTATCGATCCTACCTGGTTTTCCTCTTACCTCACTGGCCACACTCAATCTGTTTGTACAGCTGACGGGCGTGGAAACCGTCACCTTTCCCGATCCCTACCCAATCCTATCGGTGTCTTCCAAGGATCCTCACTTGGCCCGCTCCTATTCCAGATTTTCGCCAACGATCTTTCCCTGTTCGCACCACAGGCGCACGTGGTGCAGTACGCTGACGATACCCAAATTCTGGTCTCAGGCAAAAAAGGATCCCTCCCTCAGCTCATTGCTACCATGGAACAGGCTTTATCATCTCTCGATGTCTGGTTCCATTCCCATGGTTTGAAAGTAATACCGGGAAAACAGAACTCATGGTCTGTGGTTCCCGTCAAAATTGTCGCGGCATGGCCCCGACCACTATTCGGTTCCGCGAGGACATAGTACGTGAGAGCCCCACGGTGAGAAACCTTGGCGTACTGTTCGACAAGAACCTCTCGTGGGACTCACACGTATCTGCCCTCGTCAAAACATGTAACGGTATCCTCATCGGCCTGACCCACGTGCGTCATCAGATCCCTTCGTCACTTCTTCCTATCATAGTCGACGCCCTTGTCATCTCGCACGTCCGATACTGTTTGACGGTGTTCGGCAACGGCTCAGAGAAAACATGCAGCGCCTCCAAAAGATCCTCAATTTTGGCTTGCGCGCTGTCTCTGGCCGGCGTAAATTTGATCACATATCGGACGTGCGAGATGAACTGGGCTGGCTCACCGCCTGGCAGCTGTACGAACTTCAATCCCTCAATCTTCATCACAAAATTCGCACCACCGGGGAACCACAGGCTCTCGCTTCCCGGCTTTCGACAAACTCTGAGTTTCGATCTAGAAGCACACGCCAGGACGCTGATTTGGCCCTCCCGCGCGTGAGAACCGAAGCTGGCAAGAGACGCTTTTTATACAGTGTAGCGCAGCGTTACAACGCGTTGCCGCCGGACCTGCGTGAAGCGTCTTTACCATCTTTTAAACGTCAGCTCGGTGATCTTTTACATGGTGTATGATGGGTGTCGTGTATGTTTATGTCGGTCGCTGTGTGAATGTGTGTATGATCATGGAGTGTATTTTAGTTTCTAGTATGCATGTTGCTGAGTGTCGTTTTTAACATGTCTCTACCTTTTAACCATGACGCGACACTCAGAATAGCCGTTTTATGCATCGAAGAGTGTTTTTACTGTCAATACATACATACATACATATCACGTAAAACTACAATTAAAGGAAATCAGTCACTTTTATAATGGGGTTTTAAACTGAGATAGCAGTTTTGAAGGCCATGTCAAGAAATCACTTCCGGAAATCTTACGGGAATCACCGTTTGGTTGTAAGGACTATCCTGCAGAATATATTGTATGTTTTATCCTGAAATTTGGTGCGTTGTCGAAAATGTTGGCTCTTTGTCGAAAAGTTTCATATGGTAGCATGTGTTAAAAGCAGCGTTACCGGACCAGCGAGCGAACCATTCGCGGCCTTCACCATCAACAATATTATGCTAGTTATGTAAACAATTATAGGATAATCATTACATTTGTTTTTACTACTTTTATAAGTAATTATTTTTACATAAGTTCAGAGTCTTTCACATCCTCTTTCGAAGCACACAATGTCATAACAACTAATAAACATGAGCCACTTTTGAAATCCGCGCCACTTTTTTCAATCTATCTATACTGAATATGCGAGTCTATGTTTTCGAAATATATTGCTTTTGAAGAAGAAAAAACTTTAGGATATTTCTTGATAATTTTGCCAAACCGATATTCAAGATTTTCAGGTACCCCTTATTAGCACATTCACAGCGATTTGGCAAAGTGGCTGGTTTCCTTTAACTGTCATGCTCTTTGGAACAATCTACCATGTTTCCTTCATTTACTTTTGAAGGCGTCAAGATATCAGATACATTCTAATCACTAATCAGCATTGGTTTTCAGCCAATATTTAGCTCGGACTTGGGTTCTTGGGTTGAAGTCTCAAATATTGGTTTGGCTTCAGAATGACTATCAGACTATCAGAATATCAGCCATATCAGACTGTTATACCAGAACGACTATCAGAAACATTATGAACAATGTTGAACCAATTTAGTAGGATAAAAAAATATGACCTGAGGGTTTGTCACCTTGTCGTGACTGTCCCCCACCACACAGGGGTCACAGCCGATGTATCTCAGGTTTTCACTTCACCTTGTCGTGTCTCCCACCACACAGGGGTCACAGACGATGTATCTCAGGTTTTCACTTCACCTTATCGTGTCTCCCACCACACAGGGGTCACAGCTGAGGTATCTCAGGTTTTCTCTTCACCTCGCTATACGTGTCTCCCACCACACAGGGGTCACAGCTGATGTGTCTCAGGTTTTCTCTTCACCTTGTCGTGTCTCCCACCACACAGGGGTCACAGCTGATGTATCTCAGGTTTTCACTTCACTTCACCTTGTCGTGTCTCCCACCACACAGGGGTCACAGCTGAGGTATCTCAGGTTTTCTCTTCACCTCGCTATACGTGTCTCCCACCACACAGGGGTCACAGCTGATGTATCTCAGGTTTTCACTTCACCTTATCGTGTCTCCCACCACACAGGGGTCACAGCTGATGTGTCTCAGGTTTTCTCTTCACCTCGCTATACGTGTCTCCCACCACACAGGGGTCACAGCCGATGTATCTCAGGTTTTCACTTCACCTTGTCGTGTCTCCCACCACACAGGGGTCACAGCTGATGTATCTCAGGTTTTCACTTCACCTTGTCGTGTCTCCCACCACACAGGGGTCACAGCTGATGTATCTCAGGTTTTCACTTCACCTTGCCGTGTCTCCCACCACACAGGGGTCACAGCTGATGTGTCTCAGCATGGCGCAGCCTGGCTGCTCACCACGCTGGGCAGCCTCGTCGCCGGACCGATCATCGCCTTCGTCTTCATTCCGGTGCTGAACAGACTTCAAGTCAGCAGCGTGCACGAGGTGCGTTCACTGGCGGATCCAGCCTCTCTCTGTATCTTTTTGTGGCAAAAAAAGTACCCCCATTTTTTATATCCGCGGATTTTGGCCGGTCACCTTATTCGAGCTTAAAGGGACTATCCCACCTTAACATTATATTTGAGTTGAGATAGCCATTTTGATGGCTTGGCATTGAAATTAAGTATGGTAGCAGTTAAAACAACCACAATGATCTAGTTTAAAAAAAATATTCGAGTTTGATTTTGACATCTGTAAAAAAAAAATAAGGCACATGTGTATTTGAATAGGGCCTCTAAACCGACAGCGTCGCTCTCTTTACCCAACTGGTAATGATAGTCGACATGTTTTAGGGTCAGCCTTGGAATATTTTCGTCTTTCATTTATCGATCCCCGGGTGGTTCGCAATCTAGAGACCGGGTGGTTCGCTTTTTCTGCGCAATAGATGTCGACAAAAAATTGTGCCATACATTTGGCAGCACAAAGGATTTCCCTGTTATTAAACAAAAAATCATATGACGTCACCAACCCAACTTTCCGCTTAAAACTAAAAGTTGAATATCTTCCAAGATAAACAATTTTTTCGGAAAAAAGTTCACGAACATGTTCAGCTGACCTCGACAACTTTCAAAAAGGTGGGACAGTCCCTTTAAGAAATTCACTTTTCAAATTCACAAAGAAATTATTTGGTGGAATTTTGTCTGAAAAAAAATTACGGGTCAAAAACCCAACATTTCGAAAATCCGAGATAGCCAGTTTTAAGAGGTCATTTCCTTTCTTTTTATGTTTTGTATTTGTAAATTGCTTCAAAATTATATTTTCTGCGATTTTGCAAACATGTATCTTTTTCCACCAAAAATGGCATGACATGACGTCACTAAAACGTCATTATCTCCTAAAATACAGCATCAATTTCATTGAAATTTGGTGAGAAGACGTAGAATTGATCCAGCATAAGGTACGGACAGTTTCACGTTGATATGTTTCATAGTTTTCAAGTTATTGATCAAATCCGGGAGGGGGTAGATTCTGCGCCCCCCCCCCCCATAAGATAAGATAAGTAAGATAAGTAAGATAAGTAAGATAAGTAAGTTTGAAGTTTTCTCCTAAGTTTTTCACGTTCAGTGCAGGGAACGCGCGGGGGCATACTTGTATTGAATGCCCCCTCCCCACCCCGATTCCGGTGGTGTGTGTGTGTGGGGGGGGGGGGTCCCCTGATGCCCCCCCCCCCTGAATCCGCCAGTGGGTGCGTTGAATTTTCTATTTGTGACCGACTGATAATAAAAGTGCTAATTATGGAAAGTCATTGATAAATGACATAACTGCATCGACATTATATTTTAGCTTCAAGTGGGAATCTAAAATCTTACTAGTGGCTGCACTCTACTACTTGCCATATTACAAAGTTATAATTTGGCTGCTCCAATATGTGCCTGGCCCGGTTACACGTGTATGTCGCCTGCTGCTGTCAGTACCTGTGTCTGGCCCGATTACACGTGTATGACACCTGCTGCCGTCAGTACCTGTGTCTGGCCCGGTTACACGTGTATGTCGCCTGCTGCCGTCAGTACCTGTGTCTGGCCCGGATACACGTGTATGTCGCCTGCTGCCGTCAGTACCTGTGTCTGGCCCGGTTACACGTGTATGACACCTGCTGCCGTCAGTACCTGTGTCTGGCCCGGTTACACGTGTATGACACTTGCTGCGGTCAGTACCTGTGTCTGGCCCGGTTACACGTGTATGACACCTGCTGCCGTCAGTACCTGTGTCTGGCCCGGTTACACGTGTATGACACCTGCTGCCGTCAGTGCCTGTGTCTGGCCCGGTTACACGTGTATGACACCTGCTGCCGTCAGTACCTGTGTCTGGCCCGGTTACACGTGTATGACACCTGCTGCCGTCAGTACCTGTGTCTGGCCCGGTTACACGTGTATGACACCTGCTGCCGTCAGTACCTGTGTCTGGCCCGGTTACACGTGTATGACACCTGCTGCCGTCAGTACCTGTGTCTGGCCCGGTTACACGTGTATGACACCTGCTGCCGTCAGTACCTGTGTCTGGCCCGGTTACACGTTTATGACACCTGCTGCCGTCAGTACCTGTGTCTGGCCCGGTTACACGTGTATGACACCTGCTGCCGTCAGTACCTGTGTCTGGCCCGGTTACACGTGTATGACACCTGCTGCCGTCAGTGCCTGTGTCTGGCCCGGTTACACGTGTATGACACCTGCTGCCGTCAGTACCTGTGTCTGGCCCGGTTACACGTGTATGACACCTGCTGCCGTCAGTACCTGTGTGTGGCCCGGTTACACGTGTATGACACCTGCTGCCGTCAGTACCTGTGTCTGGCCCGGTTACACGTGTATGACACCTGCTGCCGTCAGTACCTGTGTCTGGCCCGGTTACACGTGTATGACACCTGCTGCCGTCAGTACCTGTGTCTGGCCCGGTTACACGTGTATGACACCTGCTGCCGTCAGTACCTGTGTCTGGCCCGGTTACACGTGCATGACACCTGCTGCCGTCAGTACCTGTGTCTGGCCCGGTTACACGTGTATGTCGCCTGCTGCCGTCAGTACCTGTGTCTGGCCCGGTTACACGTGTATGACACCTGCTGCCGTCAGTACCTGTGTCTGGCCCGGTTACACGTGTATGACACCTGCTGCCGTCAGTACCTGTGTCTGGCCCGGTTACACGTGTATGTCGCCTGCTGCCGTCAGTACCTGTGTCTGGCCCGGTTACACGTGTATGACACCTGCTGCCGTCAGTACCTGTGTCTGGCCCGGTTACACGTGTATGACACCTGCTGCCGTCAGTACCTGTGTCTGGCCCGGTTACACGTGTATGTCGCCTGCTGCCGTCAGTACCTGTGTCTGGCCCAGTTACACGTGTACGTTGCCTGCTGCCGTCAGTACCTGTGTCTGGCCCGGTTACACGTGTATGGCACCTGCTGCCGTCAGTACCTGTGTCTGGCCCGGTTACACGTGTATGACACCTGCTGCCGTCAGTACCTGTGTCTGGCCCGGTTACACGTGTATGTCGCCTGCTGCCGTCAGTACCTGTGTCTGGCCCGGTTACACGTGTATGACACCTGCTGCCGTCAGTACCTGTGTCTGGCCCGGTTACACGTGTATGACACCTGCTGCCGTCAGTACCTGTGTCTGGCCCGGTTACAAGTATATGACACCTGCTGCCGTCAGTACCTGTGTCTAGCCCGGTTACACGTGTATGTCGCCTGCTGCCGTCAGTACCTGTGTCTGGCCCGGTTACACGTGTATGACACCTGCTGCCGTCAGTACCTGTGTCTGGCCCGGTTACACGTGTATGTCGCCTGCTGCCGTCAGTACCTGTGTCTGGCCCAGTTACACGTGTACGTTGCCTGCTGCCGTCAGTACCTGTGTCTGGCCCAGTTACACGTGTACGTTGCCTGCTGCCGTCAGTACCTGTGTCTGGCCCAGTTACACGTGTACGTTGCCTGCTGCCGTCAGTACCTGTGTCTGGCCCGGTTACACGTGTATGACACCTGCTGCCGTCAGTACCTGTGTCTGGCCCGGTTACACGTGTATGACACCTGCTGCCGTCAGTACCTGTGTCTGGCCCGGTTACACGTGTATGTCGCCTGCTGCCGTCAGTACCTGTGTCTGGCCCGGTTACACGTGTACGTTGCCTGCTGCCGTCAGTACCTGTGTCTGGCCCGGTTACACGTGTATGTCGCCTGCTGCCGTCAGTACCTGTGTCTGGCCCAGTTACACGTGTACGTTGCCTGCTGCCGTCAGTACCTGTGTCTGGCCCAGTTACACGTGTATGACACCTGCTGCCGTCAGTACCTGTGTCTGGCCCGGTTACACGTGTACGTTGCCTGCTGCCGTCAGTACCTGTGTCTGGCCCAGTTACACGTGTATGACACCTGCTGCCGTCAGTACCTGTGTCTGGCCCGGTTACACGTGTACGTTGCCTGCTGCCGTCAGTACCTGTGTCTGGCCCAGTTACACGTGTACGTTGCCTGCTGCCGTCAGTACCTGTGTCTGCGGTACGGGGACAACCTCAGTCCGGCGGTGGGCTCCGTGGGCACCCTGCTGCAGACGGTGGTGCACGTCTCGGTACTGCTGCAGGCCGCCGCCCTGGTCACCGCCGGAGTGACAGGGCTGCGGCGGACGGCGGCGCTGCTCGTCACCGCAGCCATCGGCATCACCTATGCCGCTCTGGTGAGATATGATTCAGCCTTGTACAGTTGGAATGAGAAGCTCACATAGCGATTTATAACAATTCAACTCGTTTCAATATACTGCGACCGAATAAAAACAATGTCTCACAAACTTATGTTAATGGATCCTGTTATCTCTTCGTGTTCTGACAAAACAAAATCATATTTAAATATCACCGAGTAATTTATGAGACAGGCAGACATCTCTTGGTGTAAATATTCAGGAGGTGTATGTGAGGACACAGTGTATAGGTATCACATCATCACATCACAAATTATAAGGTGCATTCCTGTCCACCGCAGGGTGTGCCCCAGGACAGAGTGTTTTCGGACAGTGTCCACTCGTCTGTCACGTTCATCGGGCTGATAGCCGTTGTCATGCAAGGAGCCGGAAGCCTCGGAGGAATACAAAACCTTTTGGAAATCAGTAGTCGGCAAGGAAGATTGAGTGTTTTACAGTAAGAAAATGTCCCACAAGATGGGCATACGGTGTAACGCTTGTAATATCGTTTGAGATGATTTCCATATTTTGTATGTAAATAAATTGTCATTCTGATTTGCTGCTGTTGTCTGATTGTCTGATTTTCTGATTTGCTGCTGGTGGTGTCTGTTGCGAATTGTGATCTGCATTAGTATCGCCAGTTACGTAAAGATGGATGCCTTTGATGTGCTTTTATCTGTGAATGGTGAACACGTCCTAAATAATGAGACCGCTGGGAGAATCCTAGTACAAGTTTTACATGTGACAGCATTGTGCACTTGATTCGTGAATAACAGTTAAATACAAATGGATAGGGGAGAGTGGGGGTATGACGGCCACCATAACTCTGGAGCCTAATTTGGTCAGGTTAATCACGGCAAATAAGACTGATGTTTTGCATGTTACTGCCTCAAACATTTATCTCTCAATTTTCCTGGAAATGAGCCCCATCTTCTTGTGAATAAATCTGGTATTTGTAATTTTCGAAACGTTTGCATAAAACCGTTTTACCCCACCACATGGGGTAAGACGGGGTTTCTCGTGGGGTATGACGGTCACCTTTTTTAAGCGCGGTTGGTGATGCGCCGACTGACATACACAGATGCCTCTTGTCCCTGTCCAAAATGTTGCTGCTCTAAACTCAAGATGTTTGATATTATTCTTTAGAAAAAGGTGCTGATGGTGAGTGGGGTAAGACAGCCACCCGGAGCAAACGGTGACCGTCTTACCCCACATTCGACAACCACACATTCGACCACATTCGACAAACAATTCAGAGCAAATTTTAATCTAATTTTATCAAGCAAATTTTATCGGACGCCATATTGAATCAAGATTCGCCCAGCATTGCAAATCAACACTGACTGTTTATGCAATTACCACAGCTAAAGTCAAGTTTTTAACTTCAAGGAGATGTACACAAAGGCTTACAGAATAGAATAGAAATGGTTCCAACCGAGAGGATTATTTTCGAAATCTCGAAATTATTAATTAATTACGGAGAGCAAACTGACCCGACTTCGCTGGGACCGTGCGGCCGAAAAGGGACATTCTAGTCCCCACTTGTTTTTTTTTCGCTCGTAGCGTTAGTGGTTTAGCCTACAGAGGGGGTGGCCGTCTTACCTACCCTGGCCGCCTTACTCCACTATCCCCTACTAATGTGATAGCATTTTGATAACATGTTTGATGATCACCGTTTACGAAACAACTGACAGTTTATCTCGTACTTTCAGGTTCAGCGTTGATCCGTTCGAACGTTATAATTTGTTGAATGTTCTTATCGGAGGAGCTTTAATGTGGACGCATTGGTTTGTAGCGAGCCCGACAATGCTCGAGCAGTACTCCAGTCTGAGGACTCTGCAGAGGACAAGGACGTAAGTGATGCATTGCAGTCATGATCTAAAGGTCTGGTCTTGTGCACGCTCCTAACCGAGGTGGTCCTGCGATTGCTGCAATGTTAATGTGCATTTAATTTTTCCCGAACACACTGCATCTTCTTCATCTGCACTGAGACACATTTTTGTCAAACTCATGGATCTGCATCATGCCAATTTAAGGCAGTTCGTGACTTGACATGAGTCTTCATCAAGTCTGAACTAT
This sequence comes from Chirona hameri, assembly GCA_036785665.1. Classification (NCBI taxonomy): domain Eukaryota; kingdom Metazoa; phylum Arthropoda; class Thecostraca; order Balanomorpha; family Balanidae; genus Chirona; species Chirona hameri. The sequence goes on from JAXIVJ010003030.1 coordinate 40,588, forward strand.
CTGACCCCTCTAACTGTGACAGGGCCGTGTCGGTGACCGCCGGTGTGAGAGGGATGTGTTGATGACCCCTCTCCACGTGACAGGGCTGTGCTGGTGACCGCCGGTGTGAGAGGGCTGTGTTGATGACCCCTCTCCACGTGACAGGGCTGTGCTGGTGTCCGTGGCGCTGCTGCTGGGCGTCATCTCGCTCTGCGTGCTGGCCGCGCTGGCGGTGCTGGCCAGCTGGACAGGCTGCTGGCCTGCTGACTGGCCGGCTGACGGGCTGCTGCTGCGCTGGGCCAGCCGCCGGCTCGGCTACCTGCCCGGGCTAGCCGGCCTGCTGCTGGCCGCGCTGCTGGGCGGCGCGCTGGCCGCTGGTCCGCCCCAGCTGGCCGCTCAGGCCGCCGCGGTGTGGGACCAGCTGGCCGCCACACGTATTCGGCACGAATGGCGACACCGCGCCGTCCGGCTCATCAGTGAGTTCTGACGTGTTCTGACGCGGAGTTCTGAAGTCTTCCGACACGGAGTTCTGATGTCTTCTGACGCGGAGGGAACTCCCGCATTTGAATTGCAGGCACAAGTTTACGGATGGCATATATGCTGTTGTTGGCCCCTGTTGAAATTCTGCACAGAGAATAGCAATAGTCAACTTATATGACATTGTCCAGCTCAAAATAATTCGACGTAAATACAAAATAATGATGCAGATAGATGAACAAGGTTTTCCATCACATCATGAACCCCTGAAAGATTTCACCGTTCAACACCCATCTATAAATTCCATTTTTTCCTGTTTAACTGCTGTCCATTTCATTTGAATGTGGCACAGTCGATAAGCGTGCTGCTTGTCCTGAAGTCCTGTGGCACTCCGAAATGACATTGACTTGATTGCTTTCCTACGACAATGTTTCAAGAGCCAAACAACTTCTCACCATCCCTATTATATACCTGCCTTGTTATACACAAACAAATGCAAAACATACACAAAATACACCCAAAATAATCGAGTACGCGAATGCAGCGTGTGTCACTGAGACCACCCTGGCGGGACGACCACTGCGATCATTAACATAACGTCATATTCCCCCCACACCGTGCCGCCTATACTAAGGCCCGACACATGAACTGGTCCTGGGTGACCTTGCTCCGCCCAGTCCCCTCCCAAGGCTCATTGTTATTCACTGAAGCCGATCAGAGCAGGTTTAAAACACAGGCGTCTCACTCGCATGGCGATGCTACCGTCAGCATAACTACAGCTGGACTGGCCCACACGTGGCCACATATCCAGGAATATCTTACAGAGCGGTGGTCCGCCTCTGGCAAGAGCGCCGCCACTTCCCGAAAGTTGAGGGAGGGGGGGGGGGGGGAACGGAGGCATTCTGATGTCGATTCTTTCCATGCAACGCCCATAGGCCTAACGTTAAAATCTGAAAATGTTGGGGGGACGTGTCCTCTGCTCTCCCCCCCCCCCCCCCGTCTCCGACGCCCATGAGCTCTGGAATCTGGACTGAGAGCTGTCTGGAGGACATATGGGCCCAGCCTGTGGGCTGTGGGCCAGCACTAGATATGCTGAAGTCCGGACGGTGCTCCCGGACGGTGCTGCAATGAGAAGCGATGTAAGAGGATAAGCAGCAGGGACGTGACTTCAAGGCTCGGAAAATGTTTGAGTGAAAGGCACCTTGGCGAAAAGCTGCATTGAAAAGATAGTTCACTGATTAAGAAAATGATGAGTTACTGTGATGGCTGCCTAAACTGAGTAATTGTCTAGTTTGTGTCTGTGTAAACATGAAACAACATTGCATCAAGGACAGTCCATCACATGGATAATACAAATTCAGTACACCGTACACTGTTTTTTCTTTCTGAGAGCCATCGATTATCGAAGACTTCTATCTGCATTCTGCAATATTGTCCCGTTTGCCAACAATGAATTAACTGTACAGCTGCTGTTCTCCATTCCGTCTCGTCCGTGACGTCATGTCGTATCTTGATATCAGCGTGACATTGACGGACCCGCTGCCGGCGTGCCTATGTCGCAGCGGTGGCGCTGGGACTGAGCTGTCTGTGTCTGGCCTCGGTGACCGGCGGCGGAGGAGGAGGCGGCGGCGGCGGTCTGCTGCAGACCTGGGTGGCAGTGTACGGAGCGACCGCCGGTCCCCTGCTGGGCCTTCTCACTCTCGGCATGCTGGTGCCCTTCTCCAGCGCACAGGTCAGCACGCAGGTCACTGGGAAACCCATTTGGAGACCATTTCCACTTGGTTGTGGGGTAAGAAATCCCCAATTAATTCCGGCAATCAATTAACCATAATCGTAATCCTAATAATAATCAGTGTATTAAAAACCATCCGAGTAGTGGCTATTACGGTGTTACGTAAATTACAAAGCACAGATGCGAGTTACACTTGGGTACATAAAACTATACACTGAACAGACAGGGCGATGATGGAAAACACACTGCATAAAAGTATACACTAAAATAAAAAGTGATAAAAAACAACATTGTATACGAAATTACACCAAAATGACGAGGATGAGAGTAAAAGAGAAAACACAATAAAAGAGTGCGGTGAAAGAATATAGACAAAAACATACACAAAGGGACAACAACTGACGATAAAATACACACTAAAACAGCGTGCGTACTGCGTACACACTATACACTAAATGAGCGGACAGCGTGCGTCTGATCAGATAGGTCCCTGGTCATCGATCACAGTCGTATTGGTCAGCATGGCTCGAAATACGCGGTCTGTTGCGGCATCGCAGGTACCGGGTGATAGACGGTTCCAAGCGGCCGCGGCGCGGTAAGAGGGCTCTGCATGAACATAATCCATCAAAACCGTAATAGCCACTATGTTCTGCATATAAGTCGTTCTTAAGCCGAAGAGATTGACACAAAGGTCAAGATAACACGACATAAGACTTCCAAATCTGCTACATCATATTCTCAGATTCAGTTATCGCTTCGTTCTCAGGAAGGCAATACGATGTGACCCAGGAGCCGACGTGATAAGTTGCAGTGACTGGCTGACCGCTGTACTGAATGTGAAGAATCGGAACGGACCTTTTCCGCAGGGCGCAGTAGCAGGCTACGTATGCGGCCTGGGTCTGGCGCTTTGGACGGCTTTCGGTGCCATCTTCTGCGACATAGATACGGCCGAGTTGCCGATGCCCACCAACGCCACGAGCTGTTACGATGCGCTGAACGTTAGCGACGTTTCCGCAAGCGCCGATGTCCACGCAGAGAACAGGACTGATGGTGATATCCTGGTAGCTAACGTCACTGGCGTACATGCATATAACGGCACCATCGACCACAGGTCAGATCAACCAGCACCGGACGAACAAATGGCCAACAGTCTAATGACATCTAATTGTAGCATGATTTCTGCAATATAGTACGTATACAGTATATGGTGTGCATCATGTATGGCTGTATGTGCTGCCCCCTTTGAAATTGGTGCTGACACAGCAATAACATGCGAAACAACCATTCGTATTTCACCGTCTGTTTCACCCTGAACTCGTCTGTCTGACTACATTAACACATGTGCTGTTGCCCGCGTGACACGTCGGCGATTGGTCTCCAGTTGCAGTTTTGTTTGATGACGGCTTCCGCCGCAGGTCGGCCCTGGAGCGCTGGTACTCGCTGTCCTTCCTGCTGATCGGCCTGCTGGCCACCGTCGTCACCGTGCTGGTCGGAGCCTTAATCTCCATGCTGCCAGGTGAGATTCTCGGCTGGTCGGGTGCAGGTGATGGTGAGATACTCGGCTGGTCGGGTGCATGTGAGATGGCTGGTCGGGTGCAGGTGAGATGCTCGGCTGGTCGGGAGCAGGTGAGATACTCGGCTGGTCGGGTGCAGGTGAGATACTCGGCTGGTCGGGTACAGGTGAGATACTCGGCTGGTCAGGTGCAGGTGAGATTCTCGGCTGGTCGGGGGCAGGTGAGATACTCGGTTGGTCGGGTGCAGGTGAGATGGCTGGTCGGGTGCAGGTGAGATTCTCGGCTGGTCGGGTGCAGGTGAGATACTCGGCTGGTCGGGTGCAGGTGAGATACTCGGCTGGTCGGGTGCAGGTGAGATACTCGGCTGGTCGGGTGCAGGTGAGATTCTCGACTGGTCGGGTGCAGGTGAGATTCTCGGCTGGTCGGGTGCAGGTGAGATATTCGGCTGGTCGGGTGCAGGTGAGATATTCGGCTGGTCGGGTGCAGGTGAGATACTCGGCTGGTCGGGGGCAGGTGAGATACTCGGCTGGTCGGGAGCAGGTGAGATACTCGGCTGGTCGGGTGCAGGTGAGATGCTCGGCTGGTCGGGTGCAGGTGAGATGTTCGGCTGGTCGGGTGCAGGTGAGATACTCGGCTGGGCGGGTGCAGGTGAGGTACTCGGCTGGTCGGGTGCAGGTGAGATGGCTGGTCGGGTGCAGGTGAGATTCTCGGCTGGTCGGGTGCAGGTGAGATTCTCGGCTGGTCGGGGGCAGGTGAGATACTCGGTTGGTCGGGTGCAGGTGAGATGGCTGGTCGGGTGCAGGTGAGATACTCGGCTGGTCGGGTGCAGGTGAGATTCTCGGCTGGTCGGGGGCAGGTGAGATACTCGGTTGGTCGGGTGCAGGTGAGATGGCTGGTCGGGTGCAGGTGAGATACTCGGCTGGTCGGGTGCAGGTGAGATTCTCGGCTGGTCGGGGGCAGGTGAGATACTCGGTTGGTCAAGTGCAGGTGAGATGGCTGGTCGGGTGCAGGTGAGATACTCGGCTGGCCGGGTGCAGGTGAGATACTCGGCTGGTCGGGTGCAGGTGAGATACTCGGCTGGTCGGGTGCAGGTGAGATACTCGGCTGGTCGGGTGCAGGTGAGATACTCGACTGGTCGGGTGCAGGTGAGATACTCGGTTGGTCGGGTGCAGGTGAGATACTCGGTTGGTCGGGTGCAGGTCAGATACTCGGCTGGTCGGGTGCAGGTGAGATGGCTGGTCGGGTGCAGGTGAGATACTCGGCTGGTCGGGTGCAGGTGAGATACTCGGCTGGTCGGGTGCAGGTGAGATACTCGGCTGGTCGGGTGCAGGTGAGATACTCGGCTGGTCGGGTGCAGGTGAGATACTCGGCTGGTCGGGTGCAGGTGAGATACTCGGCTGGTCGGGTGCAGGTGAGATTCTCGGCTGGTCGGGTGCAGGTGAGATACTCGGCTGGTCGGGTGCAGGTGAGATACTCGGCTGGTCGGGTGCAGGTGAGATACTCGGCTGATCGGGTGCAGGTGAGATACTCGGCTGGTCGGGTGCAGGTGAGATACTCGGCTGGTCGGGTGCAGGTGAGATACTCGGCTGGTCGGGTGCAGGTGAGATACTCGGCTGGTCGGGTGCAGGTGAGATACTCGGCTGATCGGGTGCAGGTGAGATACTCGGCTGGTCGGGTGCAGGTGAGATGCTCGGCTGGTCGGGTGCAGGTGAGATGCTCGGCTGGTCGGGTGCAGGTGAGATACTCGGCTGGTCGGGTGCAGGTGAGATGCTCGGCTGATCGGGTGCAGGTGAGATACTCGGCTGGTCGGGTGCAGGTGAGATGTTCGGCTGGTCGGGTGCAGGTGAGATACTCGGCTGGTCGGGTGCAGGTGAGATACTCGGCTGGTCGGGTGCAGGTGAGATGTTCGGCTGGTCGGGTGCAGGTGAGATACTCGGCTGGTCGGGTGCAGGTGAGATTCTCGGCTGGTCGGGTGCAGGTGAGATGCTCGGCTGGTCGGGTGCAGGTGAGATACTCGGTTGGTCGGGTGCAGGTGAGATACTCGGCTGGTCGGGTGCAGGTGAGATACTCGGCTGGTCGGGTGCAGGTGAGATACTCGGCTGGTCGGGTGCAGGTGAGATACTCGGCTGATCGGGTGCAGGTGAGATACTCGGCTGGTCGGGTGCAGGTGAGATACTCGGCTGGTCGGGTGCAGGTGAGATACTCGGCTGGTCGGGTGCAGGTGAGATACTCGGCTGGTCGGGTGCAGGTGAGATACTCGGCTGGTCGGGTGCAGGTGAGATGTTCGGCTGGTCGGGTGCAGGTGAGATACTCGGCTGGTCGGGTGCAGGTGAGATTCTCGGCTGGTCGGGTGCAGGTGAGATGCTCGGCTGGTCGGGTGCAGGTGAGATACTCGGTTGGTCGGGTGCAGGTGAGATACTCGGCTGGTCGGGTGCAGGTGAGATACTCGGCTGGTCGGGTGCAGGTGAGATACTCGGCTGGTCGGGTGCAGGTGAGATACTCGGCTGATCGGGTGCAGGTGAGATACTCGGCTGGTCGGGTGCAGGTGAGATACTCGGCTGGTCGGGTGCAGGTGAGATACTCGGCTGATCGGGTGCAGGTGAGATACTCGGCTGGTCGGGTGCAGGTGAGATACTCGGTTGGTCGGGTGCAGGTGAGATACTCGGCTGGTCGGGTGCAGGTGAGATACTCGGCTGGTCGGGTGCAGGTGAGATACTCGGCTGGTCGGGGGCAGGTGAGATACTCGGTTGGTCGGGTGCAGGTGAGATACTCGGCTGATCGGGTGCAGGTGAGATACTCGGCTGGTCGGGTGCAGGTGAGATACTCGGTTGGTCGGGTGCAGGTGAGATACTCGGCTGGTCGGGTGCAGGTGAGATACTCGGCTGGTCGGGTGCAGGTGAGATACTCGGCTGGTCGGGGGCAGGTGAGATACTCGGTTGGTCGGGTGCAGGTGAGATACTCGGCTGATCGGGTGCAGGTGAGATACTCGGCTGGTCGGGTGCAGGTGAGATACTCGGTTGGTCGGGTGCAGGTGGGATACTCGGCTGGTCGGGTGCAGGTGAGATACTCGGCTGGTCGGGTGCAGGTCAGATACTCGGCTGGTCGGGTGCAGGTGAGATGGCTGGTCGGGTGCAGGTGAGATACTCGGCTGGTCGGGTGCAGGTGAGATACTCGGCTGGTCGGGTGCAGGTGAGATACTCGGCTGGAAGGGTGCAGGTGAGATACTCGGCTGGTCGGGTGCAGGTGAGATGGCTGGTCGGGTGCAGGTGAGATACTCGGCTGATCGGGTGCAGGTGAGATACTCAGCTGGTCGGGTGCAGGTGAGATACTCGGCTGGTCGGGTGCAGGTGAGATACTCGGCTGGTCGGGTGCAGGTGAGATGGCTGGTCGGGTGCAGGTGAGATACTCGGCTGGTCGGGTGCAGGTGAGATACTCGGCTGGTCGGGTGCAGGTGAGATGGCTGGTCGGGTGCAGGTGAGATACTCGGCTGGTCGGGTGCAGGTGAGATGGCTGGTCGGGTGCAGGTGAGATACTCGGCTGGTCGGGTGCAGGTGAGATACTCGGCTGGTCGGGTGCAGGTGAGATACTCGGCTGGTCGGGTGCAGGTGAGATACTCGGCTGGTCGGGTGCAGGTGAGATGGCTGGTCGGGTGCAGGTGAGATACTCGGCTGGTCGGGTGCAGGTGAGATGGCTGGTCGGGTGCAGGTGAGATACTCGGCTGGTCGGGTGCAGGTGAGATACTCGGCTGGTCGGGTGCAGGTGAGATACTCGGCTGGTCGGGTGCAGGTGAGATACTCGGCTGGTCGGGTGCAGGTGAGATACTCGGCTGGTCGGGTGCAGGTGAGATTCTCGGCTGGTCGGGGGCAGGTGAGATACTCGGCTGGTCGGGTGCAGGTGAGATACTCGGCTGGTCGGGTGCAGGTGAGATACTCGGCTGGTCGGGTGCAGGTGAGATACTCGGCTGGTCGGGTGCAGGTGAGATACTCGGCTGGTCGGGTGCAGGTGAGATACTCGGCTGGTCGGGTGCAGGTGAGATACTCGGCTGGTCGGGTGCAGGTGAGATACTCGGCTGGTCGGGTGCAGGTGAGATTCTCGGCTGGTCGGGGGCAGGTGAGATACTCGGCTGGTCGGGTGCAGGTGAGATACTCGGCTGGTCGGGTGCAGGTGAGATACTCGGCTGGTCGGGTGCAGGTGAGATACTCGGCTGGTCGGGTGCAGGTGAGATACTCGGCTGGTCGGGTGCAGGTGAGATACTCGGCTGGTCGGGTGCAGGTGAGATACTCGGCTGGTCGGGTGCAGGTGAGATACTCGGCTGGTCGGGTGCAGGTGAGATACTCGGCTGGTCGGGTGCAGGTGAGATACTCGGCTGGTCGGGTGCAGGTGAGATACTCGGCTGGTCGGGTGCAGGTGAGATACTCGGCTGGTCGGGTGCAGGTGAGATACTCGGCTGGTCGGGTGCAGGTGAGATACTCGGCTGGTCGGGTGCAGGTGAGATACTCGGCTGGTCGGGTGCAGGTGAGATACTCGGCTGGTCGGGTGCAGGTGAGATACTCGGCTGGTCGGGTGCAGGTGAGATACTCGGCTGGTCGGGTGCAGGTGAGATACTCGGCTGGTCGGGTGCAGGTGAGATACTCGGCTGGTCGGGTGCAGGTGAGATACTCGGCTGGTCGGGTGCAGGTGAGATACTCGGCTGGTCGGGTGCAGGTGAGATACTCGGCTGGTCGGGTGCAGGTGAGATACTCGGCTGGCCGGGTGCAGGTGAGATACTCGGCTGGTCGGGTGCAGGTGAGATACTCGGCTGGTCGGGTGCAGGTGAGATACTCGGCTGGTCGGGTGCAGGTGAGATACTCGGCTGGTCGGGTGCAGGTGAGATACTCGGCTGGTCGGGTGCAGGTGAGATACTCGGCTGGTCGGGTGCAGGTGAGATACTCGGCTGGTCGGGTGCAGGTGAGATACTCGGCTGGTCGGGTGCAGGTGAGATACTCGGCTGGTCGGGTGCAGGTGAGATACTCGGCTGGTCGGGTGCAGGTGAGATACTCGGCTGGTCGGGTGCAGGTGAGATACTCGGCTGGTCGGGTGCAGGTGAGATGGCTGGTCGGGTGCAGGTGAGATACTCGGCTGGTCGGGTGCAGGTGAGATACTCGGCTGGTCGGGTGCAGGTGAGATACTCGGCTGGTCGGGTGCAGGTGAGATGCTCGGCTGGTCGGGTGCAGGTGAGATGCTCGGCTGGTCGGGTGCAGGTGAGATACTCGGCTGGTCGGGTGCAGGTGAGATGGCTGGTCGGGTGCAGGTGAGATACTCGGCTGATCGGGTGCAGGGATTGTCGGGTGCGGGTGCACTAAGGACAGCCTTGAAATGTCATCATGTCAATCCATATCAAATAATGCCAGCCCATAATACATAGCATTTGTAGCTCAACAGCAGCTGTGACTTGTCCCCTCAGCATTGTGCTTTGACTCACATTAAATCGAAATAGATTTGTATTGCTAATATCTATGCCTTTTCCCCAGTGTGAATTGCACACATACCACTGTTACCATGGGCGTCGCTACCACTAAGGACAGTACGAACAGTGTCCGTACAAGTTGGTGAACCTCCAAAAACGTGTACGGACTGTCCGTACAAGTTTGCGGAACCATTTACAGGTGCAGAATTAGATATATCGATACTTGAAATGTTTATATTCTAATTATCTTCAGATGAACTATTTGTGCCGAATCGTGACGAACTACCTCTATTCATGGAACTTATTGCTCAACAGAAAAAAAGCATCTTATTGTCCCCTCCCCAACTTGAACGCACAAATGGACAGTTGGAATAAAATGTTAACGTTTTTCGTCTGGAGTTCGGAATAGGTGAATAGGTATGTGCGAAAATGGTAAGAGACATTGACATTTTACCCTTGTCATTGCTAAAACGTTCAGCCGTTTAGTGAGCGGGGTGCTTGATGTGAAAGCGGGTACTGCAAGTTTTGGGACGATATCGGCGGCAATTTACGAGATATTGCGAAATACGCGAGGGAGCAAAACAAAATACCCCGTGTTAATCACTAGTCCAGTAACATAAATGGTCAGGCCGTAATTTGACTGAACTGTATTTGATTTGGCTTCCTCCTGGCGCTGACAACGCTGATGCACGCGAGTTTTATTTGACATGAATCCCAGCAGTGTATTAGGCCTAACCCGCCCCGTGCTGGGAGGGGGCGTTTGGGTGGGCCTCCTGAAATTTGAGGAAATGCAAGGAACAAATGGGAGAGCTAGAGACGTGTTAGCTAGAGACGTGTGACTGATACCACAGTGTTTATCTCGTCGAGATGCGTCTCCCCATATGCAACATGACCAACCTGGGTCACCAAATGACCTTGACCTGAGGTCATATTTTGAACTTGATTCGATCTGGTCACCATAAGTATGATTCAGATCATCTTGACGAGGTAACACGTTAAAATTATTGCCAGGTATTAGGTAAAAAGTTATGCACGAACAACTTTTGGGAAGAAAATGCCAACATGACTTTTGGTTACCTCTGGACTGGAGCCTAAACTATTTACCTTATACACAATTTGAGGACACTTAACTCTATTCCTTGCGGGCGGCTAGAATAACGTTACCGTGCGGGGGTCAGATTCTGCCCCCCCCCCCTCCCCGAGATCTCGAGAACCGCTCCGCCGATTTCGATGGGACAAAAACCATTCGACTCGTCATCAAAAGATCTTTCTTTTTGAGCCCTGCTTTTTTGTGTTAAAAAATGGGAGACCAGGGTCCAGGGGGCAAAAAAATACAACATTTTGGGTATGTGATAAGCATGTGATATGGTTCGACCGATCTTTATGCAACATACGTTTTTGAGCTTGAAATGTACTGGTCTTCATCATATCAAAAGACAAATACCAAAATGAAAAATCATAAGCGTATTCAGGGGATGTAAATTGGGGGGGGGGATTTTCTTAGAACAAATATGCGCTGTTCGTGATTGTTTGGGGCGGTATGAACGTCACATGCGTCGCATATTTTTGCTGTAATTTGTTAAATGTAATATCTCTATATTATAAATCCTAAAAGATGACCCGCCGCCGCCGCCGCCGCCGCCGCCGGAGTGACGCCCTAAATCGGTTCCTCTGCAGCCGTCTGATGAGTTATGAGAGTGATTTTTTCAGCACTTTTGGGTCCCGTGATTCAACAGGTGGTATTAAATTTTCAGCTTAATAACACTAACGGTGCGGCGTCGGCGCGTGCGCGCGTGCGCCATTCGTTTAACATGGGAAACGCGACATTGTGAAATTGCGAAAAACGAGCAAGTTTCGCCCGGTTCCCCGGCCGCTTGCTCGGCAACCGAAAGTCGCAGCGATATGCGAGCAACACTATGTGATAGATAATCGATTGGCCTTGCGTATAGGATGTCGTTCAGAGCGATGCGCATGCCACGTGCAAAGTTGTGACTACTTTAATGATAAAATTGGCCTATTAAGGATTTCAATTGGTGCTCGGAAACTGTTTGACGTAGAACGCTGATCCGGGCACCATTTTGCAGGCGCAGTGACCGTCCTCAAATTATATTTGTTACTCAAAGCTGTGAGACTAATATTTTGGCGTTGAAGTCGAATTGCAATATTTTTGGACAGTTGAATCCTTCACACCGCCGTAACACCCAAAATGAGGACAAACTTGACCGGAAAATTTACACAGACGGATAGCGCTGTTCTTGCTGACCTATATCCACCCAAAATATTTTGCTAATCGCTCATAGGTAACTTATGCTGAAGTCAAACGTAAACGATTACCGACGCTATGCGCCAGTCGGGCGTTGGCCGGCGGCCGGCGATAGCTCCCTCACGCAATAACGTAACGTCCGGCTCGTTGGCTTCCGTAGTCTGGCGCCGGCGGCGCCGCCCGCCCGCAATAACGTAACGTCCGGCTCGTTGCTCGTGGTAGGTAGGTCTACTAACATGCCAAGATCCGCGAGCACTGGCGTGTACCTAATATTCCGCTAACATATTATCGTGAGTCATTTATAATGCATGTATATTATGTAATCATACCACACACTACGATTGCTTAATTTTGCCCAAGGTTGACACTGCTTCAGTCAAATTCATCCATGAGCGCTTGACTAGCTGACATCGCACCTCCCTCGCGAGGATATTTTGTTGAAGTCGGTTGACAGATTTCAGGCATTTAAACCGCTAGAATGTTTTGGCAGATACTGCGATACGGCAACGAGATACGGTAGGAAGATATGGGAACGAAAAACGGCAACAAGATACGGAAACTGGGTACGATAAAGGGATGCTGGAACTAGATACGGGAACAGGATACAGGAATAAGATACGGGGAACTAGATATGGTAAGAAGATATCGGAACGGTGTACGATATACGGGAATGAGATACGGGAGTGGGATACGGGAACTGGATACGGGAGCTGATGAAGGTATACGGGATACGGGAATGGGATACGGGAACGGGATACGGGAACGGGATACGGGAACGGGATACGGGAACGGGATACGGGAACGGGATACGGGAACGGGATACTGGAACGGGATACGGGAACGGGATACGGGAACGGGATACGGGAACGGGATACGGGAACGGAATACGGAAACGGGATACGGAAACGGGATACGGAAACGGGATACGGAAACGGGATACGGAAACGGGATACGGAAACGGTATACGGAAACGGGATAGGGAAACGGGATACATAAACGGGATACGGGAACGGGATACGGGATACGGGAACGGGATACGGGAACGGGATACGGGAACGGGATACGGGAACGGGATACGGGAACGGGATACAGGAACGTGATACGGGAACGGGATACGGGAACGGGATACGGGAACGGGATACGGGAACGGGATACGGGAACGGGATACGGGAAAGAGATACGGGAACAGGATACGGGAACGGGATACGGGAACGGGATACAGAACGGGATACGGGAATGGGTTACGGGAATGGGATACGGGAACGGGATACGGGAATTGGATAAGGGAACGGGATACGGGAACGGGAACGGGATACGGGAACGGGATACGGGAACGGGATACGGGAACGCGATACGGGAACGGGATACGGGAGACGGGAACGCGATACGGAAACGGGAAGGATACGGGATCGGATACGTAAACGGGATACAAGATACGGGAACTGGATACGGAACGGGATACGAGAACGGGAAACAGTAAGGGGATTCGGAAACTGGATACGGGAGCGGGATAAAGGATACGAGATCGGACACTCGAACGGGATACGGGATACGGGATACGGAAACGGGAAACGGGAAACGGGAAACGAGATACGGGAACGGGATAAGGGAATGGGATACGGGAACGGGATACGGGAACGGGATACGGGAACGGGATACGGGAACGGGATACGGGAACGGGATACGGGAACGGGATACGGTATACGGGAACGGGATACGGAAACGGGAATCTAGATACGGGATACGGGATACGGGAACGGGATACGGGAACGGGATATGGGAACGGGATACGGGAACGGGATACGGGAACCGGATACGGGAACGGGATACGGGAACGGTATACCGGAACGTGATACGGGAACGGGATACGGGAACGGGATACGGTAACGGGATACGGGAACGGGATACGGGAACGGGATACGGGAACGGGATACGGGAACGGGATACGGGAACGGGATACGGGAACGGGATACGGGAACGGGATACGGGAACAGGATACGGGAACGTGATACGGGAACGGGATACGGGAACGGGATACGGGAACGGGATACGGGAACGGGATACGGGAACGGGATACGGGAACGGGATACGGGAACAGGATACGGGAACGGGATACGAAAACGTGATACGAAAACGGGATACGGGAACGGGATACGGGATACTGGAACGTGATACGGGAACGGGATACGGGAACGGGATACGGGAACGGGATATTGGAACGGGATACGGGAACGGGATACGGGAACGGGATACGGGATACAGGATACGGGATACAGGATACTGGATACAGGATACGGGATACGGGATACAGGATACGGGAACGGGATACGGGAACGGGATACGGGAACGGAATACGGGAACGGGAACGGAATACGGAATACGAGACATGGAATACGGAATACGGATTACGGGAAACGGCTAGCAAATATAAATTAGCTGACTATAGAAATTGCGCATCGCGCAATACAGGCCCTCTAGTATATATAAAATATATAATATACAAAAAACGTGTGGACACCATCAGCGTAACACTTTTTATCATCTTACTAATTTGAAGTTGGACCTAATTTGAGGGAGGGTATCATCTCCCATTTGTCTCCCATTCTCCCATCTCCCGTTTTTGTATTTTCACACAACATGCGCAATTCAATTTTGGGAAAAGTCAGAAAATGTAAAGACGCTAGCTCCGGTAGTTTAGGAGCAGCATGCGAAAAACAACTGGGGGGGGGGGGCAGAATCAGCCCCCGCAAGGAATAGGGTTAAGCGAAAACATTTTCAAGAGCTTTCGATTGAGTTTTTCAGTTTTCAGACCTCAATAATCAATATTGACCTGAGCGAAAATGTCACAAGCGTAGGAACAAGAGGGCGGGAGGCCATGGTCGCCCCACTTTTCGGCTATTTTTTTGTTTGCTAAAAACTTGGAAAATTTGACCTTGATGACCTCTGGTGACCTCAATAATCAATATTGACCTGAGCGAAAATGTCACAAGCGTAGGAACAAGAGGGCCGGGAGGCCATGGTCGCCCCACTTATCGGCAATTTGTTTCTTCTTCTAAAAATCTTTGGCTAAATTATCCAGATCTACCTAAAAAAAATCGAAAGCAATATATTTTGATAACAGACAGATATTTTCAGTATATATTGAGAAAGTGGCGCAAAAATCCAAATGACGCATGTTGTTACGATATTGTGTGCTTCGGGGGAGCAATCTGGTAAGACGTTTACTTTCTGTGCCGGGGACTCAAATCCCTCGGCGGGCTGGCCTCTGCAAAAAATTCGTCCCGGCCCCCATATCCCTCGGAACAAGGTGAGAGTTTCATTTAGCGCTTTGGTCGCAGGAGGATATGGTGCTTGGTCCACTACATTGTGTGCTTCGAAACAAGAATTGATGGGAGCTGTACAAAGCTAGGAACTTGGTTAAAATAATTATTTATAAAATTAGTAAGTACAAATGTAATGATTATCTCATCATTGCTTATACACAACTAGGATAATATTTAAGTGGCGAAGGGTTCGCTCGCTGGTCCAGTAATGCGGCTTTTATCACATGCTTACATATGGAGCTTCTCGACACAGCGCTACTTTTTACAAAACTGAATGACAGGACAAAAATATAATATATTCAGCAGGAAAGTCCTTACAACCAGAGTATGCAGCGTGTGGTTTACATGGGCGTAACCACCTTACGAAAGTAGGTGGGGACGGAGGCACTTTTAAGTCGATTATTTCCATGCAATGCCCATAGGCGTAATGTTAAAATCTGAAAATGTTACTGGGGACTGATCCCCAGTGGTGGTTACGCGCCTGGTGATTTATCGACATGGCCTTCAAAACTGCATCTCAGCGCTAAAATTACAATTATGAAAGTGACTGGTTTCCTTTAAACACCGTATTGACACCCCTGCAAAAGAGCACGTCCTACCCCCCGCGCTCGAAAGGTTCGATGTCATGGTGTGTCCGTACAAGTTTTGAAACCGTGGCGACGCCACTGACTGTTGCAGGATGTCGTATTTCGTCACATCTGCGCCAGGACACCCTCAGCCCCCTGGTCACCTGGCTGGTATCAGAAGACAAACTGGCAGCTTATACAGATCAGGGACTCCTGAATCGGCCAGACGAACCCGAGCCTGGAGCTACCATCGAGATGGACAACATCGAAACAGATCAAGTTCAGCAGCTCTATCAAGACCACAATCCGCCAGGGGGATATTTGGAACTGTACGAGACAGAGGAGATGCAGTCTTCAGCTGTGTAGCGCGACATTGTAGCTTGTTATATTATATTTAAACTGAGTGATTTCAAATGCATTATTCGAAGGAGGCCGAAGGAGGCCAATGAATACAAATGGCCTTCGTGTTGTGGCATGTGGATAGTTAGTTGCAATATCGTTGATAAAAAGAGAAATGATGACATGTATCGTCTCATTTGTCATTTAAGTGCAAAAGAATAGTGTTCAATAAATATTGTACCATTTACCAATTGTTAATAAAGTTGTTTTTACAACATCCAAATACAATTGCAAACCACATTTTAGCGAAACATGTGTTCTCCGCTTCTCAGTTGTCGCTTTTCCAGGTGGCAACACAAAACAGTGAAAATATTATACACACCCTTTGCATGTTATGTATGCTGTGTACGTTCGTACTATATATGTGCTGGCTTCTTTGCTTGGCACTAACCACGCAAAAAAAAAACATAATATAATATAAATATGTACCATAACTGCACCGCTATAAACACACCCTTTAATTTGTAATACCTATATATTAATACAAATAATAATACCTTATGCTATACTGAATACAATGATTGTGTCTATAATATAGAGTATAATAACATGGGTAATGCAATAATACTAGGTATTTATATAGCAGCTTGGTGCATAATATAAATATTGAACATTTGGATGCAGTTACCGCGGCGCCGACAGTATACACTCACGCATTATAATTCTCGAACACTCTGGGCGATGGTGATGCGATCGTCTCGATCTCCTTTCGAGACAGTAATGGCTGGTTTCTATCACTGTAAGTGGTAACTTGAACACTAGCTTCTTGGTCTTACGTTTGATGTCAGGAAATACGTCAACACTTGCCTTCTTGGGCATCCTGTTATGCCGCGTAGCGAAAAAAAATGGTTTGTCTCCCATGCGTACAATGCAAATTGAAATGTTATGCGAAGTGAATCACTGAAATGCACCCGACGAGTGAAAAGATGATCATCCAGCTTCAAACGCTCTGGTAACTCTCTTGATATTCAATCTCAGAGATAACAATAAAGCTGGTGCCATGGATAAAAGACATGTCCGTGAAGTTAGCGTGTCAGCGTCAAATTAATTTTTCAGCGTCGGTCACCGATTTTTACACCATTTGGTCCCAAGGTCAAATCGAACTTCCTTTTTCCAAAAATCAGGTCCATTTTGACCTTACAGGTCTCCTTCAAGGTAAAAATCAAGGTTAAAGGACAGGGAATGCTGTACCGCCCAAAGTTACCGTCCGATCGCGACGAAAAAAATGTCTTCCACGACGATTCCCTGCGCCAAATTCCAGGAGGACAAGAATTTTCAGAGTTGTGACCCCTGACCTTCAAGGTCAAATTCAAGGTCAAAGGACGGGAACGCTGTAGCGCCCAAAATTACCGTCCGATCGCGACAACAACAACAAAAAATCGCCGTGCCCAGTTCCAGGATGGCAATAATGTTTAGAGTTGTGCCCCGTGACCTTCAAGGGCAAAATACGGGGAACGCTGTAGCGCCCAAAGTTACCGCCCGATCGCGATGAAAATAGTCTCAAGCGATTCCCTGTGGCAAATTGCAGGATGACAAGAATTTTCAGAGTTGTGACCCGTGGCCTTCAAGGTCAAAATTCCAAGTCAAAGGACGGGAAACGCTGTAGCGCCCAAAGTTACCGTCCGATCGCGACGAAAATGGTATCAAACGATTCCCTGTGCCAAATTCCAGGATAACAAGAATATTCAGAGTTGTGTCCCGTGACCTTTAAGGTCAGATTCCAGGTCAAAGGACGAGGAACGCTGTAGGGCCCAAAGTTACCGTCCGAGTCCGAGTCTGTAAGGTCAAAATGGACCTGATTTTTTAAAACAGGAGGTTCAATTTGACCTTGGGACCAATTGGCGTAAAAATCGGTGACCAACGCTGAAAAATGAATTTGACGCTGACGCTACAGCGTTCCCCTTCCTTTGACCTTGAATTTGACCTTGAACTTCATGGGGCCCAACTCTGACAATTTTTGTCATCCTGGAATTTGGCACCGGGAATCGTTTGAGACCATTTTCATCGCGATCGGACGGTAACCTTGGGCGCTACAGTGTTCCCCGTCCTTTGACCTTGAATGTGACCTTGAAGGTACGAGGCACAACTCTGACAATTCTTATCATCCTGGAATTGGGCATGGGGAATCGTTTGATAAATTTGTGTCGCGATCGGACGGTAACTTTGGGCGCTAAAGCGTTCCCCATCCTTTGACTTTGAATTTGACCTTGAAAGTCACAGATAACAACTCTGAAAATGCATGTCATCCTGCAATTTGCCACAGGGAATCGCTTGAGACTATTTTCATCGCGATCGGACGGTAACTTTGGGCGCTACAGCGTTCCCCGTCCTTTGACCTTTATGTTGACCTTGAAGGAGACCTGTAAGGTCAAAATAGACCTGATTTTTTTTTTTGTAAACGGGAGGTTCGATTTGACCTTGGGACTAAATGGCGTAAAAATCGGTAGCAGACGCTGAAAAAAATGAATTTGACGCTGGCGCTAACTTCACGGACATATACAACACGGGTTTTCAAGCTGGTATGAAACCATTAAAAATAACAAAATGTTATTGAATGTTATTATTGCCATCTCTGCGGTAGCAGAGCATCTTTCTTGGCTTGGAAATATCACAACATATAAGTTGAAATGCATAAAATGCATAAAATGCATAAATGCATAAATGCATAAAATGCATAAAATGCATGCAATGCATGCAATGCATGCAATGCATGCAATGCATGCAATGCATGCAATGCATGCAACAGCGCTTCGCATAACATTTCAATGCAATGCATGCAATGCATGTAATGCATGCAATGCATGAAATGCATGAAACACGCATGAAACCACTGGCGGATCCAGGGGGAAGGGCATCAGGGGCAAATGCCCCCCCCCCCCCCCCCCCGCAGGAATATGGGGGGGGGGGCATTCAATACAAGTATCCCCCCCCCGCGCGTTCCCAATTTATGGTAAAATCGTTAAAAAAAATCCAGCAGTCAAATCCAGCTATCCACAGTCAAAAACCGGAAAATTTCGCGCCGCTTCGCGGCATGAAAAAAACTTTCGCAATTGCTTATACAAATTTGCGAAAATGTGAAAATGAATTTCATTAAGTATCTGGCGGAGGCTCTCCTTGACGGTAATTGTGACGGTAATTACTGGCATTGACGGATCCAGTGGCGCATCAGGGCAAATACCTCCGCCCCACAGGAATTCAATACAAGTATGCCCCCCCCCCCTCCCGCGCGCGTTCCCTGCACTGAACGTGAAGAACAATGGTCTTTGGAGAAAACTTCATGAAAACGGAAGTTTTTTTCTCGAGTGATTGAATTTGAAGTTTGTATATATCCGTTTCTTTCAATGATAGACAAAACAGCGCACCTGATGCAATTCAACCAGCCCAGTGACACTTAACCCGGGCGCCCTGCTGGGGGGGGGGGGGGGGGCAGAATCTGTCCCCCTCCCGTATTTTCCCAATAACTTGAAAACTATGATAGATATAAACGTGAAAATTGAAACACCTTATGCTGCATCCATTCTACGACTCCCCACCAAATTCCAATGAAATTGATGTAGTGTTTTGGGAGATAATGACGTTTTAATGACGCCATGCCATGCCATTTTTGGTTGAAAAACGATAAATGTTTGAACAATCATAGACAATAGAGTTGTAAAGCAAATTGCAACTAAAAACCGTCAAAAGAAAGAAATGACATTCCTTCAAAATGATTATTTCGGATTTGCGAAATTTTGTGTTTTGAACCCCAAAAAAATAGAGAAAAAATCCACTTTTTTAAAACCTCGAATACCAAAATAAGGTGACTAGACCATTCGAGGAGAAAATAAAATGGGGGTACTTTTTGCCACAAAAAGATCCCCCACCCCCACCCACGGAGAGAGGCTGGATCCGCCAGTGCATGAAACGCGCATGAAACACGCATGAAACGCGCATGAAACACGCATGAAACGCGCATGCAACGCGCATGAAAAGCGCATGAAATGCGCATGAAAGGCGCATGAAACGCATGCAACTCATGAAACGCATGAAACGCATGAAACGCATGAAACGCAGTGAATGCAGTGAATGCAGTGACTGCAGTAACCGCAGTGACTGCAGTGACTGCAGTGAATACAGTGAATACAGTGAATGCAATGTGTGTCATAATAGCCTTGTAACTTTCTATAAACGTAATGGAGAGAGTGCCTAAGATTTTGCCAGGAAGTGGTGGGTAACCCAGGGAGCCACATTTCGTGGTCAACTGGGGGGGGGGGGGGCACTATGAGCCAACAGGGACACCAAAGGTTACAAAAGATGAGCTTGTGCAAAAATACACAATCATGATGCTATTGGAATACGTCGCTGACGCTACCCCATTTGCAATTTGATTTCCTAACCCATTTGTAATTTGATTTGCAACCCATTTGCAATTTGATTTGCTAACCCATTTGCAATTTTATTTGCTAACCCATTTGCAATTTGATAAAGACAAAAATTGTTAAATGGAATTTGTAACAAATAAAGCAGCCACACACGACAGCTTCCACTAACGACTCGTGCTCAGGCTTAAGTAAGGAGTCCATGCACTAGGAGCAGCCTGTAAACCAGATACGATACGCCTCCGTGACTGCCAGCAGCCCCGAGCAGAAGCCAACCTGGGTTAGAGGTGCCGGGAGCCGCCTTTGACTCGGAGAGGCCGTGGCCGTGCAGGCGCCCCCGGTGCCGAATGCTAACCCGTGCTGTGTCGGGGGCGCCCCGACACGTCGCATGCACGTGCTCCAACATGGTTTCAACTTTCGACATAACTTCAAATTAATATGTTACGTCAGATTCACAGCTGTCTACAGGGACGGATCCAGAGGACACCATCGGGGTCTTGACCCCATAACGACTGAAATCGGCCAAAAATTGGCAAAGCTCCTGATTTAAAAGAAAATCTTGGCATTTATTTGCCCGGCTTCATGGCAATGGTAAAATTCGTATAAATTAGGTATTAATGTACGAGGAAGCTAAATCTGATGAGTTTTCGGACTTTGTCCTGGGATTCGCCCTCTAAACCAACAGTTTCGGCCCTCTGGATCCGCCACTGGTTGGCCGTCGGGTACATCACCGTGACGAGATCTCGCTGCAGCTCCTCCCTCTGGATCCGCCACTGGTTGGCCGTCGGGTACATCACCGTGACGAGATCTCGCTGCAGCTCCTCCCTCTGGATCCGCCACTGGTTGGCCGTCGGGTACATCACCGTGACGAGATCTCGCTGCAGCTCCTCCCTCTGGATCCGCCACTGGTTGGCCGTCGGGTACATCACCGTGACGAGATCTCGCTGCAGCTCCTCCCTCTGGATCCGCCACTGGTTGGCCGTCGGGTACATCACCGTGCAGTGGCGCACGCAGGGGGGGGAGGGTGGTTCAAAGGGATCAGCTGACCCCCCCCCGACATTTGTGAGGGGGCCCGCATCAAAAGGACCCGTATTCTGGCACATACCTGGCAGGGGCCCGGTCTTGGTAGGGCCTGATCGAGGCAGGGGCCCGGTGCTGGCTAACCATAACGCCAAAATTGAGTTATATCTCATGTAATATTGAAGAATGTGCTGTATCCTTATAGCGATTAATATTCACCTATCTAAAGAACACCACAGTTCGATGGAAAACATCGTCATACGGTTGCAGGGAATTCGAAAGTTGCCGCTTTTCTCGGCCGCCCACGGTCTGCCCGCCGCCGACGCTAGCAGTCTGCGGTACGATAGTAAAATATAATAATATGGATAATATATGATAGTTTTCAAACAAAAATGTGGGCAGATCGATAGATCAACATGTTCTCTTGTTCATAAACTTTGATTTCCGTCGCTACGACTCCTAGGAGCCGAATAATCGCTTTTAGGCCCAAAACATCCGTGCCTCAGATGGCTACCATTGGTCGGCATGGCACAGCACCGTCGGTTGAGCGGCGTTTGCCCGCTGGTGCCTCAGTAGCTGGGCTGAGCGGGCGGAGGCGGTGAGGCGGCAGACCGGCCGGGCCTCAGTCGGCTCGTAGTGGTTTGTATGGTAAACGTACTGGCGGGCGGTTGGCTGGCGGGTGGATGGAAGAGCCGGAGAATTTCGGTGATATGCCTCATATGACGAGCCGCCACTGTAGTTTATACGGGACTTTGACGTCCAAAGGCTGGGACAAAAAAAAACACCTGTAGAGGACATGAATCTGGGAGGTTAGAAAGGAAAAAAACGCCATAATTTGGCCCAATTTCTAAAATTGCCTCAATTTTCGAAGAGATAATTAATTCATGCCTAGAGAATATAAAGTCCCGTGTTAACTCGGTTTTTATCTACACTACAATTTGCGCATAAGTATCTCAAATATAGCGTAGCCAAATAATATTGTAACGCTCAACCTCACTGATGAAATACAATCCTTCGCTATTTGGCACATGTTACGTTTCATCGTCAATACTAGAGATGTACGTAAGGACCGATGATTTTGAGTATCCAAGCCCACCAAAGACAATGAGTAACAGATCTCCCGAAAAAAATGACACCTAGTTATTACGACGTTTGAAATCTTTGACGCGATCTGTTCCCCGTGCTTCTCTCATTTTGACCAAACTCCAGAAAGCCTGTGCGCAGCTTCCAGACAGCTATGCAGCAACTGGTTGACACCAGTGTCCAGATCCTGGATCCGTTGGTTATGCCTTCCCAAGTCATGCGCGAGACCGTCTCCACATTTGTTGCAATGCTGTATGTTGTAAAAATCAGCATGGGCGGCGGAGGCGGGGAGGACGGGGGGACGTGCCCCCCCCCCCCCCCCCCCCGCATTTTCGGATTAGCATTATGGGCGTTGCATGGAAAGAATCGACTTCAAAGTGTTTCCGTCCCCCCCCCCCCACCACCACCACCTTTCGGAAGGTGGCGACGCCCTTGAAAATCAGCCATGTATCGCGCCAACTGATCACACATACCTGCTACGAAAATACCGTATCGGTTCACCCAGGGGCCCGGGAACGATTTTAAAGTTGGGGGGCGAGAAGAAAAAAAATGGTCAGTCTTCTCACTTATCGTCTTGGTGCACCTTTTCGTTCTAAAATTTTCCTCATTGAAGATTAACCCGCGCCGTGCTGGTCTCGGCGCCACCTTCGCCGTGCCGGGGGGGGGGGGGGGGGCGTTTCGACGCTCCCCCCCCCACGAACTCGGCTCTTATGGGACGTAGACAAAAACCGAAAACACCGTTCGAAAGCTCATCAAAAATCACTTTGAAACTATTTCTAGCATTTGTGGTTCAGGTCAACATTGAGGTCACCATAGGTCATCAAATGTCAGATTTTCCAGTTTTAGGACATCACTCCAGAAACCCCCAAATATCTCGGGATTTTTAGCTAGGATAGCTAGGAACAAACGGAAAAAAAATCGAAATCTCTTGAAATATTTAATTACGTAGGCGTCATCAAATTTTTGCTCAGGTCAATAGTTTAGGCTCCAGAGGTCATCAAAGGTCAAATGTGTTATTTTTTTTGGCAAAACGTTGTTCGCAAATAACTTTTTACCTAATAAAGATATAGCAATGATCTTGACGCCATCGTGTTCATCTCGTCAAGGATCTTGGAATCACATAAATGTTGACCAGTTACGGTCAACTTAGAAATTGTACCTCAGGTCAAGGTCAAGTGGCGACCCAAGTAGGTCATGTTGCATATTGGAGACGTGTCTCGACAAGACAAACACATTGACGCCGGTTTCACTTCTTTATATACATTCCATCGATAGTTATTGAAACAAAAAGTGTTGGTGACCTCAGCTGACCTCGGCTGACCCTGTAGGGGTCACTGCACAAAAATTGCACCTGGATCATCAAGAATAGCCTATGATAACATGATCCATAAAGAACTGGACTAATATCATGCGTATCCTCGGAATAGGAAGCATTTGAATATTTCCCCATTGACTTATAATGGGAAGGTCACGAAATTGACGAGACCTTAGGTCACCGATATACAAAATCTTGGATATTTGAATTGTAGGTACCATGACCTTATGAAATCCTGTAAGTGTGAAACCAATCGGCCAAAAACTGTGGCTGTGGTACGACCGCAAACTTCTTTGGAGGTGGGGTCACGTGACCTGACCTGAGATGACCCGTAGTCAAGAATTTCACACAATATGGGTAATTGATCCCCAAACAGGTGTGCCAAAAAAGGCGGCTAAAACGGCGGCGCTGTGCGCCGTGCGCCGTTTTTGAAACGGCAAAAACGGTGCGCCGCCGTTTTTCGCTATCCTCGAAAAACGTTAGGGGGGTCTAAACATTGACGTAGGAACGTCATGAAAAGTTGGGGAGCAGTGAAACTTTTATCTTGTCTTGAGACAAACTAAACCCCCTATGCAATATTTATTTGCAGATTTGGGCTCCTCTCGCGAACCGTTTGCCACATACAATTTTCCTTACTAAGCAAAGGTAAATATTTTAGAGAAGAAAAAAATGGCTGAAAAGTGGGGGGGGCATGGCCCCTCCGCACGCTATGACATGCTATAAGAGAAAACCATAAAAAAAATGGAATTGAGATAAGCCTTCATATTTTATATAACTTATTGTGAAGACAATTGAAAGAGCTAATTTTTAGGGAAACTTCTGCCACGCCAAAGTTGCCCCCCCCCCCTCCGGTCCAGATGTTGGGGGGGGGGCAAGCGCCCCCACCCCATTGCTCCCTGTTCCCGGGCCCTTGGGTGCACCAGTCACCACTACTGCGTGTTGTCATTGACCTCATTTCGTCAACTCTCGACAGTTGTACCGCACATCAGTAGCACACGCACCTAAATTTCCCACATCAGTAGCACACGCAGTCACCTTGACACCTTGACATTGACAAGACAATTACCATGTCTCAGATCGCATGCAGTAGAGGGCCCGCTCAAAAACAAGTGACCGAAATCCGCGAAGTTTTCTTTAAAAAAAACGGGTGGTGGCCCGCACACAAGGGGCCCGCTCTTAGGGCTCTGACCCTCTGACCCTCTGACCCGCTGACCCGCTGACCCTCTGACCCGCTGACCCGCTGACCCTCTGACCCTCTGACCCCCCCCCCCCCCCCCCCCATGGAATCCTGCGTGCGCCACTGTCACCGTGACGAGATCTCGCTGGCTCCTCCCTCCGCTGGCAGTGTGCCCGTCCCGTCTCTGAGGCCTCCGGCGCTTTGTGGACGTGTCAGGAGTCAGTCGTCAATCGCTGTGATCGTGCGACAACACCGTCACAGACGTCACTGACTAGTGACGCGCACTTTATCACAATCACTGATAAGTCACTGATAATCACTGATAAGTCACTGATAATCACTGGTAAGTCGCGCGCACTGGGCGCTGGACAGTGGACCGACCATCACCGCTGGTATTTCACACCAGATCGCCACCACTGGTAAGTCGCGCGCACTGGGCGCTGGACAGTGGACCGACCATCACCGCTGGTATTTCACACCAGATCGCCACCACTGGTAAGTCGCGCGCACTGGGCGCTGGACAGTGGACCGACCATCACCGCTGGTATTTCACACCAGATCGCCACCACTGATAAGTCGCGCGCACTGGGCGCTGGACAGTGGACCGACCATCACCGCTGGTATTTCACACCAGATCGCCACCACTGATAAGTCGCGCGCACTGGGCGCTGGACAGTGGACCGACCATCACCGCTGGTATTTCACACCAGATCGCCACCACTGGTAAGTTGCACGCACTATTTCACCATCACCACTGGTAAGTTGCACGCACCATTTCACCATCACCACTGGTAAGTTGCACGCACTATTTCACCATCACCACTGGTAAGTTGCACGCACCATTTCACCATCACCACTGGTAAGTTGCACGCACCATTTCACCATCACCACTGGTAAGTTGCACGCACTATTTCACCATCACCACCGGTAAGTTGCACGCACCATCTCACCATCACCACCGGTAAGTTGCACGCACTATTTCACCATCACCACCGGTAAGTTGCACGCACCATTTCACCATCACCACTGGTAAGTTGCACGCACTATTTCACCATCACCACCGGTAAGTTGCACGCACCATCTCACCATCACCACCGGTAAGTTGCACGCACTATTTCACCATCACCACCGGTAAGTTGCACGCACCATTTCACCATCACCACCGGTAAGTTGCACGCACCATTTCACCATCACCACTGGTAAGTTGCACGCACTATTTCACCATCACCACCGGTAAGTTGCACGCACCATTTCACCATCACCACTGGTAAGTTGCACGCACTATTTCCCCATCACCACCGGTAAGTTGCACGCACTATTTCACCATCACCACCGGTAAGTTGCACGCACTATTTCGCCATCACCACCGGTAAGTTGCACGCACTATTTCACCATCACCACTGGTAAGTTGCACGCACCATTTCACCATCACCACCGGTAAGTTGCACGCACTATTTCACCATCACCACCGGTAAGTTGCACGCACTATTTCACCATCACCACCGGTAAGTTGCACGCACCATTTCACCATCACCACCGGTAAGTTGCATGCACCATTTCACCATCACCACCGGTAAGTTGCACGCACTATTTCACCATCACCACCGGTAAGTTGCACGCACCATTTCACCATCACCACCGGTAAGTTGCACGCACTATTTCACCATCACCACTGGTAAGTTGCACGCACTATTTCACCATCACCATCGGTAAGTTGCACGCACCATTTCACCATCACCACCGGTAAGTTGCACGCACCATTTCACCATCACCACCGGTAAGTTGCACGCACTATTTCACCATCACCACTGGTAAGTTGCACGCACTATTTCACCATCACCACCGGTAAGTTGCACGCACCATTTCACCATCACCACCGGTAAGTTGCACGCACTATTTCACCATCACCACCGGTAAGTTGCACGCACTATTTCACCATCACCACTGGTAAGTTGCACGCACCATTTCACCATCACCACCGGTAAGTTGCACGCACCATTTCACCATCACCACCGGTAAGTTGCACGCACCATTTCACCATCACCACCGGTAAGTTGCACGCACTATTTCACCATCACCACCGGTAAGTTGCACGCACTATTTCACCATCACCACTGGTAAGTTGCACGCACCATTTCACCATCACCACCGGTAAGTTGCACGCACCATTTCACCATCACCACCGGTAAGTTGCACGCACCATTTCACCATCACCACCGGTAAGTTGCACGCACCATTTCACCATCACCACCGGTAAGTTGCACGCACCATTTCACCATCACCACCGGTAAGTTCACACATGTCACAGCCTCACGCCAACCGATGTGAATCTCAATATCCCCGTATTACACACCCGGACGTCGCACAAAACGCTCTCCGCTTCACTACCGCCCGCGGAAGGGACCTGGCCCCAGGCGGTGTTCCCTGAGAAGTGTGTACAACGTGACCTTGAGCTATAACCAATCAGCGGCGAGAACATCTCGTCGCTCCCGATCACACTGCTCAGTGGATGTCGCTGAGCGCTGATTGGTGCAGTGACCCGTCTCTGCTGCTCGCCCGAGGCAGCGGCTGACGTCCTCTATCACCCTGGCGGCTGACTGTGTGCGTGTGTGTGGGGGGGGGGGGGGGGTGGGGAAGTCCTGGTGTCGGTCGGACTCGAAAACTGGGAACTTCCTTATTTGAGATAAGCTAATGGAATGCGCTACCGTGATGGGAGAACTTCCCAGTGTTGTGAGGTAGGGACTATGGCAATCGGCATGGATTATTTGATCTTATCGAGGCTTACCTTCTAAGAATGAAAGTAGGTAATCACGCTTCTTTTCAGCAGTTGCAGTATATTTACATTCTTAGCAGAAAAATATGAAGCTAACGCCATGTGGACGAAATAAAGCTCAATTGATTATTTGTGATGATTTAATAAATGCTAAAATTTTAAAATTAATAACTTCTAGCAATTTTCATAAGACATCCTGAGTTGCAAAAGCAAACCTAGGGTCATTTGTGAAACGTGGTAACGCTGGTTTGCTGCGGTTAGATTGTCGGCAGCCAGCAACAACTACGACTACTACAACTAGTACAACTAGTTCAACTAGTTTGTATTGTTCCGACATTGCCGTACACTGAGCAAAACTATGTCAATTGTCAGCTGTTTACCCAGAAGCGTCGCCGATAATTTTTGAGTGTGGGAAGGGTCGGCTGAAATGACTAAATAAAAATTACCCATTTTTATGCGTGTATTTAAGCTTTTGCAGCATTTTTAATGTGGACTTCATGTTATAGTAGGTACTTGTTATTTAGCGCCGCGAAGCGTCGCTAAATTTTTACGGGTTTGTCTGATAAAACCCAGAAACATAGGCGATGGGCCTAGTAGAGAATAAGAAGCTAAACATGCTATTCTTTCAATTCACCGTTACAATGTTTTTTTTTTCATTTTCACACATCTTCTTTTCCGCATTTTCCGAAAGCAGAACGACTTTTCCGCACATAAATGGTCCCTGCGGATCTGGAGGAGCCTGGGGCGAGATGGCTTGGGGAAATCGAGATGGTCCTGGCCGGTCCAGCAAGTTGGGCACCGCTGGAGCGGCTTCCGGGTGCCGATGTCCGTGTCTTTGTGTTCGCGTCGCCTTTTTACGAAACTCGGCAGACTAGCTAAACATGTAGCCCGCTTGAAAGTTAATATTTTATGAAGGGGATGGGGCCTGGGCTAGCAATTCAGTTTTTCACTGTGGATAGATGGATTTTGACTGTTGCAAAGGCAATTTTTACAACTGTACGTCCGACCGTGGGGGGAAGGGGGGGGGGGCATAGTATCATAACTTGTTTGTGGGGGGGGGGGGGGGAGGGAGGGGGCATCGCCCCTTTCGTCCCCTGGATCCGCTCCTGTTCCTTGATAAGCTTTCCTTTAATTATTTTGTTCATTGTTATTTATTTTACTACCCATACCTTCAGTGCTGTGAATATGCGGAGTGAAACGCATCGAGTGGTAGTCGATACGATCCGTTCAACTAGTTGCTCATTAGTCAGGAATATGTCCCATGTTGATGTGCAATGCGCAGTCCTTGCATGAGCGTGCCGCTGTGCGGGTGTATGTTTGAAGTTGTCAAAGCTGTATTTTTTCCCGAATTAATACCAACACAAAATTGAATTGCCCGCTGCGTAACGTCGACGTTTATAGTCGACATTTATGTCTTGATTCGTCGATATATATATATATATATATATATATATATATATATATATATATATATATATATATATAAAAAATATATATATATATATATATATATATATATATATATATATATATATATATATATATATATATATATATATATATATATATATATATATATATATATATAATATATATATATATATATATATATATATATATATATATATATATATATATATATATATATATATATATATATATATATATATATATGCATGGTTCACCACCGTTGACCGGGCATTGCATATGTCTTCCCATCAGCAATAACTCTGTTTCGCGACGCTTTAAAAACAATTCTGGCATAAAACCCATCCTCCCGATATGGAAGGATTGGTAGTAAGTTCAATTGATCTTTTTATGTGAAAGAGGGGCCCGGAAAATTAAGCAAGTGAAATCCAGGAAGTTCATGGGATTTGCGACCCTCTAGGCCGGGGCGCCCCCTCCCTCTGGGTATGGCGCCCCCTAGCAGTGGACCCCCCCCCCCCCCACACACACACACACACTTTTTAGAAGGTAGCGACGCCTCTGCATCGAGGCACATCTCCCAATATACAACTTGACCACCTACTTGGGACTTGACCTTGACCTGAGGTCAAATTTCTGTTGACCTAACCTGGTCAACATGAATATGATTCGAAGCGCCTTGACGATAAAAACACGATGGCGTCAAAATTATTGCCCTAACTTTATTAGGTAAAATGTTGTTTCGAAAAACAGCTTTGCCAAAAATAGCCTTTTTGACATTTGGTGACCTCTGGAGCCTGAACTGTTGACCTGATATAAAATGTGAGG
Organism: Chirona hameri; assembly: GCA_036785665.1. Classification (NCBI taxonomy): domain Eukaryota; kingdom Metazoa; phylum Arthropoda; class Thecostraca; order Balanomorpha; family Balanidae; genus Chirona; species Chirona hameri. The sequence continues at coordinate 70,266 of JAXIVJ010003030.1, forward strand.
CCACCATAGCGATTGCATTTTTCGATAGAGCTTGTCTCGAGCTATCTTAAAGTCGTTTTCCGGTTGTCGCCATTGCTTTTTTCGTGTGTTCCTAGCTATCACAGTTCCTGTGATTGATGTTTCTGGAGCGAAGACCTAAAACTGGAAAATCTGACACTTGATGACCTCTGGTGACCTTTCCTCTGGTGACCTCTGGTGACCTCTGGTGATACTTTCGATGGAGCTTGTCTCGAGCTATCTAAAGTCGTTTTCCGGTTGTCGCTATGTTGTGTGGTTTTCGAGATCTTAGGGGGGGCTGAAATTACCCCTCGGCCGTTCGTGTTTGGCGCATACCCCCGGCCGTGCGCGGGTTAATTAATAACTCCGCACACCTTGCAGTCAAAACTGAGAAATTTGGAGGGTTAGTGGGATGTAGGGCCGCACTATCTTATGCAAATTTTCCGTTGATCCATGATCGCAATAGAGTGCAACTCTAATTATTGCCGTGAATATCAGAAATTATATGCGCCACCCGGCTGCCACGGGACTGGCTTTTTTTATTTTGCTTTCGGGAGCGGGGAGACTGCGCTCAGTGGCCATTGGGTCAGGGTCGGGTTTTATAGATATTTAAGAGGTCGGTGGTGTCACTGGCGTTTTTCTATCTTCTTCATAAGCTCAGCGCACATCACTGTTCTGCATGATGGCCGACCCGGGGTGCCCGTAACTGTACCAGGAGGACGGATCGCCCCGGAACCGGTGACTGCCGCCGGCTCGTTATGCGGGGTAGTCGTTTGTGGATGGCTGGCCGAGACGGATGCGGATGAAGTAACTCATATACTAGAAGTAATGGATGAAGTAGTTATCCGAAAACTACCTCGGTTTGCAAACTTGGAACGCATTTGGGCAGAACTTGAACGTAATTGCTTGCATATTTTGTTTGATAAATTTAGTCCGAATCCTTTGAATGGATAGATTTCCGAGGTCAGGACCCGGCAGTTTGATTACCGAGCGGAGCGAGGTCTTCCGTCAACTAGGGGGCAAAACATACGTATGACCGGCTCGACCGTAGCCATGGTTTTCAGAAGCTTATTTCTTTGCAGCTATTCGGTCGAAGTGACTGAACACATGCGCACCAAAAAAAGGTGAATGTCGTAAAACTATCTGCCGGTGTTTTCTTTCAGCAAGCACAAAGTGTGCCTAAACAACAAGTAGGGCACATTACGCCATAACATGCCCGTTTTCTGCTAATGAAATTTCATTTAAATTACTGTCAACTTCCCTCAAGAAAAGGAAAAACGTTGTCCTGATCCCTTCAATTCTTAAAAAGTAAGGATGATATTAAAAATGTTCTTTGCCTCCTGAGAGAAGACACTTCTATTACCATACCAACTAAATGTGAGCCCTCCACCTTCGATACCGTGGTCGCTTTGCCAGGCTGATTGCATGCAATGCTGGGTGGGGGGTGGGGGGGGGGGGGCGGGCGGGGCGGTAGAATGTTGGTAGGCCTGCCACCTTTCGGTGATTTCGGCCCAGGCATGCAATGCGTCGCTCAAGGTTACTATAACGCTTCGCTTACAACTGAACGTAGATGTTAGCTGGTTCTTATATTAGCGTAAACAATGGTTTTGTCAATTAAGGACGAATAACACTCTCGCACGCGATGAGTAAGGAACATCTCATCAAATTTAACATCATTTACCTAAGTTGAAAACCAAATAGTTAATATTTGGAGTTATATTTTCGTGAAACACTGCGACGGTGCTTCCACCTATTGACAACTGATTGAACTAAACCTCTAATGCTGGTGCCGGGTATGGCACACCATGTATGTCTCCAAAACTGGGGAGACAATCACCCCAGTTTGACGACCGGGGGGGGGGGGTATCCCCCTGTCTCCCCTACGGCGCCGCCCTTGCAAACGGTGATATGCGACCTTCGCCGACACTGGTCTCACATGGTGGAAGACTTACAGCGCACGGCGCCACATCTCAATTTTAGGTAGACGTGTGAACAACAAAAACGTAAACAACATAGAATACATGGTGATTGTTTACAAAGTTAGAATGCAACACGTTATTCATTTCTACGCTGACTTTTTTGTCTATTTATATTATTTCTACTATATATATTATCTATTTTATATATTAGACCTTTATTAATGGTATTGATAAGGTGGACTGATTTGGTCAGGGATCGTGGACTGATGAGTTTGATGACCACTGACCAGTGTACAAATCTGTCTCACATTTGTATCGAGTACTAAACACTTTGCCCAAAAATAATGTATGCATATATTCACTCGTTAAATATAAGGCACGATATCATGTTGAGCCAATCATTTTGGCAAATAATTCACGCGCAATGCAAAATGCTTCAAAAATACTTCAGTGCACTGAAACTAACACTCCAGATTGCCCGTTTCGGAATCTTCGTCATTTGATGCCACTAACGCTCTGAGCAACAGAGCCATAGCCCCACAATACGGCATATTTTGCCATCGCCAGCATCACGCTCTCAACAAAAACCAACCCCGTACCAACATGGTCTCCCCTCGAATTCGGTCGATTCGCTTCGAGCTTTCGCTCAACATATCGTTCCTACTCTCCAACACAACCTCCAACCAAGCTTTCGATCAACATCACGCCTTTCTCTCCGACCTCCGGGATCCATCGAGTTTCCGAGCACCACAACACTCTTGCTCTCTAACAACAACCCACAGCAGCCGAGTGTCGATCAGCACCACCAGCCGCCTATCACCCGTGCCACCCGGTGTGTACGACTCCCCTGGCCGGGTCACCGATCCCGGGCAGCAGCGGGGCCGCTCGCCGTCACCACAGCGTCCCAGCCCGACCCACTGCCCGCTGCCCGCTGCCCGCACCACTGCAGGTACTGTGAGGAGGAGTTCCGTCGCGCTCTGAACGCCGGCGGGGCGGGCCACAGCCGTCACGTGGTTACGCCCACCGCCTGGAACAGCTGGTGGAGGTACGGCTGACGCAGCGGCAGGGTCAGCTTCCTCTCCAGCGGGATGGCGGAACACTGCCGACAGAGAGACATATACATATACTGAGGTACAGCGATAGAGTTACAGCGATAGAGATACAGAGATGCTGAGATACAGCGATAGAGATACAGCGATAGAGATACAGCGATAGAGATACAGCGATAGAGATACAGCGATAGAGATACAGCGATAGAGATACAGCGATAGAGATACAGCGATAGAGATACAGCGATAGAGATACAGCGATAGAGATACAGCGATAGAGATACAGCGATAGAGATACAGCGATAGAGATACAGCGATAGAGATACAGCGATAGAGATACAGCGATAGAGATACAGCGATAGAGATACAGCGATAGAGATACAGCGATAGAGATACAGCGATAGAGATACAGCGATAGAGATACAGCGATAGAGATACAGCGATAGAGATACAGCGATAGAGATACAGCGATAGAGATACAGCGATAGAGATACAGCGATAGAGATACAGAGATGCTGAGATACAGGAGCAGCGGCAGGGCCAGCTTTCTCTTCATTGGGATCGCCGAAGACTGCCTGTACATACAGATACTGAGATACCGAGATACTGAGGTATGCAGGTACAGAGATTGGAGGGACCCAGATGTGCGATACAGATGCATACAATATAAACACAGAGATACAGAGAGAGAGAGAGACGGTGTCCAGATAGAGCTGCAGCCGTAGAGCTGTGTCCCACCATACGGCGTGAGAAGAAGTCCTGGTTGGAGTGTGGTCCCGGTGGCATAGCCGTGAGCTAACTACACGGCGTGAGAAGAAGTCCTGGCTGGAGTGTGGTCCCGGTGGCATAGCCGTGAGCTAACTACACGGCGTGAGAAGAAGTCCTGGTTGGAGTGTGGTCCCGGTGGCATAGCCGTGAGCTAACTACACGGCGTGAGAAGAAGTCCTGGCTGGAGTGTGGTCCCGGTGGCATAGCCGTGAGCTAACTACACGGCGTGAGAAGAAGTCCTGGCTGGAGTGTGGTCCCGGTGGCATAGCCGTGAGCTAACTACACGGCGTGAGAAGAAGTCCTGGCTGGAGTGTGGTCCCGGTGGCATAGCCGTGAGCTAACTACACGGCGTGAGAAGAAGTCCTGGCTGGAGTGTGGTCCCGGTGTCATAGCCGTGAGCTAACTACACGGCGTGAGAAGAAGTCCTGGCTGGAGTGTGGTCCCGGTGGCATAGCCGTGAGCTAACTACACGGCGTGAGAAGAAGTCCTGGCTGGAGTGTGGTCCCGGTGGCATAGCCGTGAGCTAACTACACGGCGTGAGAAGAAGTCCTGGCTGGAGTGTGGTCCCGGTGGCATAGCCGTGAGCTAACTACACGGCGTGAGAAGAAGTCCTGGCTGGAGTGTGGTCCCGGTGTCATAGCCGTGAGCTAACTACACGGCGTGAGAAGAAGTCCTGGCTGGAGTGTGGTCCCGGTGTCATAGCCGTGAACTAACTACACGGCGTGAGAAGAAGTCCTGGCTGGAGTGTGGTGGCGGTATCATAGCCGTGGGCTATGAGAGATGACCTCCGTGGTGTAACAAGAAATGGCCATGGCTCACCGTGCCGGTAATGTTGGTCATGGCCCATGACTCACCGTGCCGGTAATGTTGGCCATGACTCACCGTGCCGGTAATGTTGGCCATGACTCACCGTGCCGGTAATGTTGGTCATGGCTCACCGTGCCGGTAATGTTGGTCATGACTCACCGTGCCGGTAATGTTGGCCATGACTCACCGTGCCGGTAATGTTGGCCATGACTCACCGTGCCGGTAATGTTGGCCATGACTCACCGTGCCGGTAATGTTGGCCATGACTCAACGTGCCGGTAATGTTGGCCATGACTCACCGTGGCCATGACTCAACGTGTTGGTTGGCCATGACTCACCGTGCCGGTAATGCTGCCGTTGGTTGGCCGCGGCTCATCAGAGTCCCACGGCTTCCTGAACTGGCTGTGTTGCAGTGGAAACAGGTGGCCTTCGGTGCTGAACAGGTACTTCATCGGGTTACGGTTAATGTAGTTATCCTCGTCGAACAGCTGGAAAGAACGGGAGCAATCGGCAATTATTCGATATAATATTTGTCCTCTTACGAAAAGCAACCAATAGAACAAAGTTAACCCTATTCCCTGCGGGGCAGATTCTGCCCCCTGCTCCCCCCCCCCCCCCCCCCCCCGGTGGTTTTTCACTCGCGGCCTCTAAACCGTTAGACCTAGCGTCTTGAAACTTTGTGATTTTTCCCAACTTTGAATGGCGCGTGTTGTCAAAATTTAGAAGAAGAAAAAATCGGTCCTGTAGAGGCGGTGCCAGGCTCCTGTTTTGGAGAGGGTGTTACGAATGCGTTTTTTGCGGCGCACACTTCTTCCTTCGTGGTTTGCAGTGCAATAAATGTGTCAGAAACTATTTCAATGCAATATACATCATAGATACTGGGATTGTACATATTTTTGGGCAGAGGCGCACTCAGGTACAAAAATGGGAGGTGATACCCTCCCTCAAATTAGGTCCAACTTAAAATTAGTAAGATGATCAAAGCGTTACGCGCATGGTGCCCCACATGTTTTTCCTGGATCCGTCTATGCGCAATATATTACATTTAACAAATTACAGCATATAATGCCCACATGTGACGTTCACGTCGTCCCAAACAATCACGAACAGCACATATTTTGTATAAAAATCCCCCGTTTTACATCCCCTGAATACCCCTATTATTTTTTATTTTGGTTTTTATCTTTTAATATATTGAAGACCAATACATTTGAAGCTAAAAAAAACGTTTGGGGCATGGAAATCGGTCAAACCGCATGGCCGCAATGACCTTCCAAAAAACAACCAATTTTTGTTTTGCCCCCTGGCTCCCCATTTTTTAACCAAAAATAAATGTTTGGGCCCAAAAAGAGATATCTTGTCATTATTAATCGAATGTCGTTTTCCCCTTCGAAATCGACCGAGCGGTTCTCGAGATCTCTGGGGGGGGGGGGGGCAGAATGTGCCCCCCCCCCGCAGGTTAACGTAATTATAGCCGCCCGCAGGGAATAGGGTTAAATACGTAGAAAATGACCAATTCGACAGATAAATATAATAATACGCCCGAGTTATAGTTTGCCCTCATTGCTTTCCAATACCGTAATGTACAAATAGATACTACCTCTATGGCAACTCAAATCCAGTCAAAAAGGCGAATGGATCATGCAAATAAGATCATGCACAGCACAGTTCCACACGGCAGGCTCCAATCCGCCCCCCCCCCCCCCCCCCCCCCCAGGCGCGCCGCCGCCACTGGCCGCTAGTATTTGCAATATTACCAGGTATAGATATTTGCAGGTCTCGCTGAGGAAGAAGCTCTCCATGCGGTCCTCGAGCGACTTATCGATGACGCTGTGTAGGGTGGCGTAGCCGCAGCGGGCGCGCGAGTGCTGGTTCAGGCTCTCCACCAGCTCACGGCCCACGTGCAGGTAGAACGGGTTCTTGGTCGCCTGTGGGATGGAAGGGGAAGGTTGGGTGTCAGCGGGGAGCTGTCTTCTGGGAGGTGATGTTTGTTGTTGCAGGGCATGGAATAGCTCAGAGGGGCGGAACGGAACTTACATTTAAATAGCGTACAACGTTCGTGGTGCAGAACCAAAACATACAAAACAGAGTAGAGCAGATGAGCTAAATGGAATTAAAGGGAATAGTAGTAAAAGTAAGGTGACACAGGCTGGTTTATAAAACAACTAAAGATGCATGATTTAATGAACACAGATTGAGCGAGGATGGAGCAGCGGAGAAGCACCAGTGATAACACTGAAACAGCGGTGACAATGTTACAAACGACGGGCTGTCGGAGCGATGGACTAGGGTGCTAAAGTGGGATTTATAAAGCCGGCCGGCCTGGTGCACGTGCCTGGTACAGAAAGTAGGTGCTCTCGGCCAGCTCCGGCCTCAGGGGGTAGAACAGCACGTCCGGCTGACGACGCTGCCAGTTGAACCGCTCCGGCAGAGCCTCGTAGCTGTACACAACAGAACGGATCCAAACACACATTAGCAGGTGCACACACCACATGGTACACACACACACACACATATATATATATAAGGAGATGCGCAAACAAACCATGTATCAATACACACACACACATCAAAAGCTACACACAGAAACCACATATTAAACACATACGCCCGCGCCCACTGTGCCACAGGGATAGCATGCGTGCGTGAACATCCGATGTGAACACCGATGCACACAGACAAGTACATCAAGAGATGGCGCCACACATTCAAATACAAAACACAGCAAAAGCACAAACCCTGTGAGTGACGGTGACACAGGTCCAGAAACAAAACGTGACAAACACAATAACAATGAGTGACGGGCAGATCAGGCCGTCCGCATACATTCAAATCGCACGAAAGTACTTCAGGTGTGTTAACTCGAGTCGATTTTACGGGCGTGCTGTCTACTAAAGCGTGCCAGTGAAAAATCAAAAGTTTACTAGTTTGAGTAAAAACACTTTATACTGGTCAGCGCCTGCGTACTGTTTAAGCATGTGATCCCCGCCTCCTACTGTCACCCGACGAGCAGCGTCCGAAGGGCGGCGGGGGAAGGGGTAGCAGCAACGCACCGTTTCCAGATGGCGTAGAACAGTGCGTGATGGCAGATGGCCTCCTCCACATCTCCGGCCAGCAGCTGGACGGCCGGGAAGGCCGCCTGCAGGCTGTCCACCCAGGCCGTCAGCGTGTTGCCGTTCGTCATGTCCACGTTCACGTACATCGGGTGGTCACCCGTACCGCTGTTACAGCGCGCGCGCCTGCCGACACACACAGCCAAGCAGCAGTGAGAAGGGTGAAACTGAGATAGCCCCGCCGATTCTGTGCCGCCAACTATCAGCAGGAGCATCATAGTGAACACAGGGAAATTCCAGATCAGCGTATGCTTGGACCGTTGACATATTACGTTATAAAATTTAAAGTTTTATTATTTTGATACTTGATAACTGAAAGGGTGGTAATCAAACTTGGTGTCATGTGACAACTTTGCTTGTGGTGATGGCCGCCTTTTGTCCCGACCGGGAGCAATGGCAATGCAGTGGTATACAGGCCACTGTCGGGATCGACACGCGACGGTACATCTGCGAGAATACAGAATAGCACAATTGACGCTTATCATACGGCGTGGCTGGAACCTATAGACAGTGATGCAAGTCACAAATTGAAAAGCAAAAACATTCTGTGTCAGTCGCCGCCAGCTCACCCCTTCCGCATGAATATTTTGATTTTGTCGTATATTTCGGCGAAGCGTTCGTAATCGTCAGCGTTTCCGAACATGATGAAGGACTTGAGGAGGTACTCGTAGAAGGAGTCCATGCCGGCGCCCAGTCCTGAGAGGTTGCTCGTCCACCGGCCACTGTCCACGTTCACTGTATTGCCTGTGACGCAGACACAAACACCATCATAAACACGTGTCGGCTCACATGTTCCTGTGACCAGACACAAACACCATCATACACACGTGTCGGCTCACATGTTCCTGTGACCAGACACAAACACCATCATAAACACGTGTCGGCTCACATGGTCCTGTGACCAGACACAAACACCATCATACACACGTGTCGGTTCACATGTTCCTGTGACCAGACACAAACACCATCATAAACACGTGTCGGTTCACATGGTCCTGTGACCAGACACAAACACCAGAATAAACACGTGTCGGCTCACATGTTCCTGTGACGCAGACACAAACACCATCATAAACACGTGTCGGCCCACATGTTCCTGTGACCAGACACAAACACCATCATACACACGTGTCGGCTCACATGGTCCCATCACCATGCAGGACCGCAAGCGGTGCCGATCGGTGCTGCTAGGTCTGTGAGCCATCGATTGGCGCTGTAGTGAAAGCTAGAGATAGAGTTGTTATTCGCTTGATGCTAAAGCTAAGATGTCATGTAAACTGAGTCAATCTCGTCAAACTGCGAGTAAAATAATGGGACTTGTGCTACTGCTGACCTGTGACCCGTGCTGACCTGTGAGTTAGGTGGCCTGCGACCCGTGCTGACCTGTGAGTTAGGTGACCTGTGCTGATCTGTGAGTTAGGTGGCCTGTGCTGATCTGTGAGTTAGGTGGCCTGTGCTGATCTGTGAGTTAGGTGGCCTGTGCTGATATGTGAGTTAGGTGACCTGTGCTGATCTGTGAGTTAGGTGGCCTGTACTGATCTGTGAGTTAGGTGGCCTGTGCTGACCTGTGAGTTAGGTGACCTGTGCTGACCTGTGAGTTAGGTGACCTGTGCTGATCTGTGAGTTAGGTGGCCTGTGCTGATCTGTGAGCTAGGTGGCCTGTGCTGATCTGTGAGTTAGGTGGCCTGTGCTGATCTGTGAGTTAGGTGGCATGTGCTGATCTGTGAGTTAGGTGACCTGTGCTGATCTGTGAGTTAGGTGTCCTGTACTGATCTGTGAGTTAGGTGGCATGTGCTGATATGTGAGTTAGGTGGCCTGTGCTGATCTGTGAGTTAGGTGGCCTGTGCTGATCTGTGAGTTAGGTGGCCTGTGCTGATTTGTGAGTTAGGTGGCATGTGCTGATCTGTGAGTTAGGTGACCTGTGCTGATCTGTGAGTTAGGTGGCCTGTGCTGATCTGTGAGTTAGGTGACCTGTGCTGATCTGTGAGTTAGGTGGCCTGTGCTGATCTGTGAGTTAGGTGGCCTGTGCTGATCTGTGAGTTAGGTGGCCTGTACTGATCTGTGAGTTAGGTGGCCTGTGCTGATCTGTGAGTTAGGTGGCCTGTGCTGATCTGTGAGTTAGGTGACCTGTGCTGACCTGTGAGTTAGGTGAATTGTGCTGATATGTGAGTTAGGTGGCCTGTGCTGATTTGTGAGTTAGGTGGCCTGTGCTGATTTGTGAGTTAGGTGGCCTGTGCTGATCTGTGAGTTAGGTGACCTGTACTGATGTGTGAGTTAGGTGACCTGTGCTGATCTGTGAGTTAGGTGACTTGTGCTGATATGTGAGTTAGGTGGCCTGTGCTGATCTGTGAGTTAGGTGGCCTGTGCTGATCTGTGAGTTAGGTGACCTGTACTGATCTGTGAGTCAGTCAGCCTGTGACCTATGCCGTTGTGTGGCTGGTGCTAACCTCCGAGGTGAATGACATCCTGCGACCAGCGTTTAAATGTGACCCATGCTGACCTGTGAGTCCGGTGACCTCTGAACGCAAGCCCCAGATGATATCCACGGCCCGTCGAGCCCGATTCTCGTACACGGGATCCCCGAGCAGACGGCTGAGCAGACCGAATTCGAGCACCAGCGAGCCAGCACCGGAGGCACAGTTTTCCCGGATACCATCATCAGGCACTCCCTGCCTGCGGAGCGGGAAAAGGGCAGGTTATCTGGCCACTCAGGCAGAACGTCTTCAGAAGCATGTCATCCCTGTATTGCATAGATCAGGCCGTGCTAAATCTCCACACAGGGTTTCGTTAACTCTTACTGTCCCTTTGGTTACTCCCACGTCGGTACCTGAGGCTGACTCTTCGTTCGTTTGCTCGAATGAACGAAAGTTCGTTTGTCTTATATCAGCCCGTGCGGGCACTTTCAGGGCATAATATAAAGCACAATCAAAACTCTGGTGTACAGCAGTGGGGACCTGAGGCTGACTCTGGTGTACAGCAGTGGGTACCTGAGGCTGACTATGGGGGACCTGAGGCTGACTATGGGGACCTGAGGCTGACTATGGGGACCTGAGGCTGACTATGGGGACCTGAGGCTAACTATGGGTACCTGAGCCTGACTATGGGGTCCTGAGGCTGACTATGGTGTACAGTAGTGGGTACCTGAGGCTGACTATGGGGACCTGAGGCTGACTGGGGTACAACAGCAGTACCTGAGGCTGACTATGGGGACCTAAGGCTGACTATAGGGACCCGAGGCTGACTATGGGGCCCGACCTGAGGCTGACTTTGGGGTACAACAGCAGTACCTGAGGCTGACTATGGGGACCTGAGGCTGACTATGGGTACCTGAGGCTGACTATGGAGACCTGAGGCTGACTATGGGTAGCTGAGGCTGACTATGGGTACCTGAGGCTGACTATGGGTACCTGAGGCTGACTATGGGGTCCTGAGGCTGACTATGGGGTCCTGAGGCTGACTATGGGTACCTGAGGCTAACTATGGGTACCTGAGGCTGACTATGGGGTCCTGAGGCTGACTATGGTGTACAGTAGTGGGTACCTGAGGCTGACTATGGGGACCTGAGGCTGACTGGGGTACAACAGCAGTACCTGAGGCTGACTATGGGGACCTGAGGCTGACTCTGGGGTACACCAGCAGTACCTGAGGCTGACTATGGGTACCTGAGGCTGACTATGGGTACCTGAAGCTGACTATGGGTTCCTGAGGCTGACTATGGGTACCTGAGGCTGACTCTGGTGTACAGTAGTGGGTACCTGAGGCTGACTATGGGTACCTGAGGCTGACTATGGGGACCTGAGGCTGACTGGGGTACAACAGCAGTACCTGAGGCTGACTATGGGTACCTGAGGCTGACTATGGGTACCTGAGGCTGACTATGGGGTACAGCAGCAGTACCTGAGGCTGACTCGTGGGTGCGGCAGGCCGGTGCCCGTCTCCTCGAAGGCTGGCAGCAGGCGGGAGGCCAGGTCGTGCGCCAGTCCGAGCAACTCGCCGTCGTAGCGGCCCGGGTCCAGCTCTCCGAACGGCTTCTCCGGGTCCACGATCAACAGGTGGGCAGACAGCAGGGCGCCCAATACTCTGAAGACATACAGAGACAGATGCAGAACACGGACAGCAGGGCGCCCAATACTCTGAAGACACACAGAGACAGATACAGAACACGGACAGCAGGGCGCCCAATACTCTAAAGAGACACAGAGACAGATACAGAACATGGACAGCAGGGCGCCCAATACTCTGAAGACACACAGAGACAGATGCAGAACATGGACAGAAGGGCGCCCAATACTCTGAAGACACACAGAGACAGATACAGAACACGGACAGCAGGGCGCCCAATACTCTGAAGACGTACAGAGACAGATACAGAACACGGACAGCAGGGCGCCCAGTACTCTGAAGACGCACAGAGACAGATACAGAACACGGACATCAGGGCGCCCAATATTCTAAACACACACAGAGACAGATACAGAACACGGACAGCAGGGCGCTCAGCACACAGCGGACATACACACGGCCAGATGCAGACCGATAAGTCGCAATGAGTGGCAACACACATTCATCAACAATATATCAAATTCAACACCGATACGTCACATTTGGTTATGTCATTTGCAATATGATAATCCCGAAAAATATAAGTATTCGGTTGCTTTGTTATAAATACATCATTGAAGCATAATATAAGTCGCTCACAGTCAAACATCGTTTCCGCCGCTGCGCCGTTGGCCGGCACAGTGCTGGTGTCAGTCACGTGACATGCTAGCCGCACACCCCGACGGCGCCACGTACCGTATGTTAGACACATGATACATTAGCCACTGCATCCCCCCGCCGAGGTACCCTACGTTGGACACATGCGTCAGTGTCACTACTCGCCAAACGCCCCGTCCAGAGGTGTCACGTAGTATGTTGGACACGCGTCACACATCCGCCGCGCGATACGTCACGCAGCGCCACATACTATGTACATACATACTATGTACATACATACTATGTACATACATACTATGTACATACATACTATGTACATACATACTATGTACATACATACTATGTACATACATACTATGTACATACATACTATGTACATACATACTATGTACATACATACTATGTACATACATACTATGTACATACATACTATGTACATACATACTATGTACATACATACTATGTACATATATACTATGTACATACATACTATGTACATACATACTATGTACATACATACTATGTACATACATACTATGTACATACATACTATGTACATACATACTATGTACATACATACTATGTACATACATACTATGTACATACATACTATGTACATACATACTATGTACATACATACTATGTACATACATACTATGTACATACATACTATGTACATACATACTATGCACTTACATACTATGTACATACATACTATGTACATACATACTATGTACATACATACTATGTACATACATAATATGTACATACATACTATACTATGTAAGACACGTGAAACGTTACCCGTCACACGGCCCGCCGGTGGGAGCCACGTACCGTATGTTGGACTCGAACACCTGCACGGTGGAGTTTTTGTGGAAGGACAGGTTGTCGATAACGAGCTGTGCGGCGCGGCGGAATTCTGAGGCGTTCCCCACCACGGCCAACATGTCCAGCGTGTCGACCAGCGTCAGAGAGAAGTCCCCCAGCACGTCGTTAATGTTCAGATTAGACCTGCACAGACACAGACACTCAGCTACATAAAATCACGGGTTATTGATCTCATGAGAAACGTGACAATAAGCCGCCTAGTCGCCGAGCAAACCATTCTAGCGCGAGTAATGCATTATCATCAGAGGTTACTCTGACAATAAATGGTACAAACGATGTGCAAAACAAACCTACCATTGCAAATGCGGCATATTAAGTACTTACATTTTATATATGTACTTCAATACAGTTTTTCGGTAAAAGCTAGCATAAGCCACAAGCACGGGAATAGCAAGCATAGATATTGCATTTGTTAGCAAATGCTTTGGCTACTTACGGATCATTCACATCCGGGCCCCTGCCATCACAGTCGATCGGATTCAATTCGTCTTGTGGATATGCGTGTCTCATGTAGTTATCGTATCCGAAATAGAACATTTTGCGAGTTTCTTCTTGCATTTTGATCTTGATGTCATCGTGAAAGTGCATGTAGTTTGCAGACTTCTTGGAAGCTATGACTGCACTCTCAAACAGCCTTCTGGAGTTCATGAACGACTGGCCGAAACCCAAAATGGATGTAAACAATGATGAGCTGTTTTTTGGTATAAATGCTGCTCTGGGCGATGGTAGAAGGATGATTACCAAAGCTATGAGCAACACAACATGGTGAAACCATTTGGCACCTCGATTAGTCCGAAAATCATATTTGCGCAGTTTGATCCCTTCTTCATGCTCCATATTGATAATTTGCCAGCATGGCTGGGTGACCCAGCCTTCTCCTATTCAGTGCATGTCATAATGTCATCTTCCTGGAAAGGAGAAAAGCATGAATTATTTAGAATCTAACACTTTGATAGGTAAGAATCAGTTATAATACAATTCATGTTTCACTTCTGACAAATGTTTTCTTATCTTTAACAACTCGGAAAAGATGCGAAGAAAGGGTGCAATATAATCTACATATTTTCGCCAACGATCTTTTTGTTTGCCCTGAGGCGCATGTGGTTTAGTATGCTGACAATACCCAGCTTCTGGGCTCCAGCAAAACAAAAAGATGTCTAACAGCTTATTCCTACCATGGAACAGGTTCTGAACTCTTTGGATGCTGATTCCACTGCAAAGCTCAGGGGTCAGACAGGAACGTGCAGAGACTCAAGACCGGCTTGAATTTTGGACTAGATGTGATCCCCATACCAGGTGACACCTTTGTCACATGCTCTGGAAGACAAACTGGGCTGACAACTGCCTGACAGTCATACAAACTTAACTCACTAAATTGTCTGCACAAAATTAATCACACTTATGAACCAACAGCTCCCCTTTCAGCTACAGGCCAACACTGCTACACTCTCATAAAAAGTAATAACCAGACTTGTAACCAATTCAAGCAGCTCCACACCTACCCCCATTGTAAAGTAAACCCTTCAGGTCATGAGTGTCCCCTACCACCCCATGTCCACTGGGACTCCAATGTGGCTTCCACTGGGACGCCAATGTGGCTGACATATGCAAACTGAGTATGATGTCACTCATGTGGACATGCAATACTGTTGTATAAGTCACAATTGCTAGAGTAGGTATCTACTGGCCCTGTGCTTACTGCATGACTAGGACCATGGATGGCTGTTTGGGAGACAGGGTTAGGTAATTTATTGATTGATTTTGTTACAAATTTGGTCAGGATATTGTTCTGGCTCTTCAAGTTTCTGGACCAAGGGTGGTAGGAGTTCTCTTTTTTAAGGTGATGGAAATGACAACAGGCTTCTGTTGTACACAGGCTCCTTATATACCTACTCAACACCTATAACTTAACATCCTCTTTCACTGTCCCTAAAGTCTGTGGATTTAAGGCCCACAATTTAGTTTTTTTTTTACTTTTGTTTTTAATAGCACCATGAGTGCCACAGCACCATTAACAATTATGGAATGACACATTAGCAATTGAAGTGTTTTGGTAGGTACCAGACATTGATGCAGGCATGACAGCCACAATTAGGCATATTGTGGTCATGTAACTTCAAGGTGTAGAGTCACCGGTCAAGTTCCAATGAAGTCATATAGAAATACCACCTTTATATTGATATGTTATTAGCCATATATCAGTAGCCAGTAGGTGGTAGGGTAAAAGCCCCATATTCGGACATGTCTGAATCTCCAACATTTCATGCTATCAGAATGCAGACGATACTGACACATTGTTTATATTGATAGTGTGAAAAGTCTGAGGATATCATGTGTCTGGGTTATAGCAGTTGACCCTACTGTTTTATCTTGAACATCAATGTAGCACAAAATTGGGAACATATTGGGGAAAAATATTAATGCTTGCATTGCAGGTCATTTAATTTTTGTCTTCTGAGTCGCAAGATGACAGAGACAGACCAAGACACAGATTAACATGGTTACAGTTAGCTAAATGAAAATTGAAATATCTTCATAGCTTAACAATTCTTTGATAATTTGAAATATTTCTGGTAAAAGGATCACAGATACTGCAGTCTCGTTTCATAAAAGTAACTGATTACCTACATGATCACACATACAACTCTATACACGGTACATACAAATACATACTTGACTCTATAGTCTATATCGATATAGGGTCTGGAATAATGCATACTAAGGCGATATATAATGCATACATGATACAACCAGCTGTGACACCCACCTTCCCTGCCAGTCTCTATGGCCTTGCCCTGCCACCTTCGCTCTTCCCACGTCTTTTCCCAACAAATATGTTTGCGTCGCAATCGAAACTAGAAGGTAGTAAATGTCGACAAATATACCACTACCAACAGCTGATTTGTACGTCGGTTATACACGGGAAAATGTTACTGTAATGTTTTCACTGGGACAAATACATTTAATGCTACTGAGACATTAAGTACTAAGTATGCTACTCGTCACTATCAGAAACGGGAAATTACGAAATTAGCGAGATTTACAGCAGGGACGTCGTCCACGGGCAACACGACCACCACGTCTCCATGGCAACGACGGGGAAATGATGACGCTGGGTGTTTCAACCCGACAATACAAAGCAGTCCCGTCTTAAAATTAGCATCGTCCCAGGTAAAATAAGAATAACTAGGTGAAGCTTCCCACGTTTCGTAAGTTATATTCAGGTATTGTTGCATAACGCTATTTACCTTTCGGCCAATAATATCCTGTGAAACATCATTAACACCCAGTTAGATAATGCTTCTTGTGACAGTGAGAGTAGGTACTTTCCTACATTTGATTCCCAGGTAACCATGCCTTATACATCACCAAATTAAGATATCAAGTAACAAGGATTTGACAACATGGTGCTTTAGCGGGTTAGATGATGTAAATCATTCTAAATCCCTTGTTTCCCGGAAACCGAATGACGATTACTTTCCGCTGTTCCCTTTCCATTTTAGGTATTTGAAGTACCAATGGCTCATTGCAGAGAAGAGAACATTTGTAATCTAATTCCTAAACAGCCACCGCCACCACCGAAGTTGTTAAAATACGTTTCCAAATTCCGCAGTCAAACTAAACAGGAAATAGCTGACAGTCAGAGGCAACATGCTCATTTTGGCTATCAACATTACCCCGCCAACGACCCGTGCAAGTATCTCAGAAAACAATCTAAAAAGCCGATGACAACGCCTCCGAAACAGCAAAAACAAAGCGTGAAAGCACTAAGGTTGGTAGACGACCAGATGCCCGTCTCACTCAAGGAGCGAAAGAAAGAAGACAAGAACTTCCCGGTCAACAACAAGAAGGAAGTCAAAGAGAAGCAAAGCATTTACGTGCCAGAACGTAAGTACGTCGACACCAAAGGAGGTGATAAGCACACGCTGGAGCCATCCGGTCTCAAGTTAAAATACGTATTCAAGAAGGACTTCGGTAAAGTCCCAAAGTATTTAGCTAAACGAGACGAGGAGATGCAACAAGCCCAAGAACAGCGTGAACGAGAAGCCCAAGAAGCGATAGATGCCCAAAAGGCAAAACAAATATCTGAAGAAGAGCGTCAAGAGTTGCTCAAAGGTCTGAAAGAAAACTGGGCTGCCCTGAACAAGGCGTACTCTGCTCAGTCCCTGTGCATCGACAATTTGCCGAAACAGTTTCGTAAAGAGAGCCTGGAACGCCAGATGGCAGCGCTCGAGAAAGACATCGACCTCGTCGAGAGGAACTCAGTCATACTGATTGCCAGCCCAAGAGGTCACGCATCGAACTAAGTCACCACAATCCGCATTCGACTGACACGCTTGTGTCGTCCGGATCGTCTCATGCCTCTTCAATCCCTAGTGACGCGTGCAAGCAATAGGCACGATACTAACAACTAATACATACTCCAAAAACCGCGACTTCCAAAGGATTATAACGCAGTTTGCACAAGAGATGTCCGGAACAACACTCTGGAAATGTGTGTAGTTCGATACCGAAAGTTAGCTCGGCACTATGCACGATTTTATGAATATCTGATATCGCACCCATCATCGCTTGCAATAAAATGTCTCGTGATATTTCGGTGTTTTATTACAAAACATCACACTATCATACATAACACATTTCCAATGACGTACATCCTGGTAATGGGGAGACTGCACCAGCATTTGTAACATTTGAGAACACGTCCGACCAATACCGCTAAGCAGCACTAGTCATCAGCAAAAATCACCTAGAGAACATGAAGACACTTCATTACTTCTTTTGTAAATTGGCCGCCTTGGAGCACCTCCTTAGTCCTTGGCCACTGATCCCGCTATGGGATCAGCCATTCGCCATCTGGCGTTTGTCAACGTCAGAACATCGGCCCCACCTCCGCGCCTCTAGATGGACTGTGTGATCAGCTTCCGCTTCTCGTCGTAGCGGCAGTTGTTGGCGCCGAACAGCTGGCTGGTGAAGAACGGCTGCAGGTTGTGGATGTTGATCTGGCGCGCGCGGTCGGCCAGGTCCTTCTCGGACACCTCGACTGTCTCCTGGTCGGTACCGTACCGGTTCCGCTGGTACGCCGCCTGGTCGTGAATCAGCTGTCGCAGGATGAACAGCAGCAGCTCGTTGTTGTCCCGCTTGAAGGCCAGGTAGCGCGAGAAGTTCTGCAGACAGACAGGTACGTATGCGAGGTAATCGGTAGGTTCAATAACAAATATCACATCAGACACGATGAACAGGGGAGGGGTTTAACGGTGCTTGATCAAATCAAACACCGTAATCGCGATTGAGTTACAAAAACGATTGTCACGTGAGGACCACGGACGACCTCGCTCCCACTCACCCTGCGCATACTCCTCATGACGCTGTATTTCTGAGTGTCGATGAAGCTCTCCAGCATCACGCGGATGGCCATGTTGACGTCGTCCTCCTGCACGTAGTCGCGCAGGTGCATCTTGGCGTGCGACTCGGCCATGCGAATCACAGACTCGATGTGACGCACAGTGATCGGGATGCTGCCGGTCGCCTGTTGGTCGCAGAGCAGACAAGTTTGTTAGCCCAGTCAGGACAATTAGGTTTGTTTGATATTTTAGGGCGCGACGAAGGGCGAATAGGTGCCCTGGTTGCACTGGAATTGACATAAAAGTAGTCTATGCTTATATTTGGGATTACGGGCGCGCCGACTGCTTTGGTTACACGGTCAACACCTTGACATGAAATTGGTTAAAAGGGAAACGGGGCGTAATAAAGAGCAAAAAAGGGAAACGTAAAAAAGAGCAATACTTCTGGTCCAAAGCACAACTTCCTTAATGCAAAACACAGTTAATCGACAACCCTGTCGAACCACACTTCTGGTCCAAAGCACAACTTCCTTAATGCAAAACACAGTTAATCGACAACCCTGTCGAACCACGTCACTCACCATCGACTCCCTGCGCAGATCGCTGTACATCCTGGCCACCTTATCCTGGTCCATCTGGTTCAGCTTCGGGTTCACCCGGTTCCTGGCGTAGGCGATGTACTTCTTCAGCAGGCCCTGGGGAATCTTCTCCAGACCGGCCAGGTTGGTACCCGACTGCGGCATGTCCTGTAGAAAAACGGAATGCGCGTATGATACTACAAATGGAATCATACACTAAAGCAAGGCTAACGTCTTCGTTCGGTTTACTACTAACAACCAATCGGCATTTGACACATGATTACGAGCGAGCGCTTCGCGCTCGCTCGTCCTTCCGTGGTGCATGGGAAAAATCTGATTATGAGCAGCCCAACCCGGCCTGTGGCGACGCTTTTGAGCTCATATCTCTGCAACCGCATGTCCGATTGACAAGCGGACTTCTTTGCTTAGCAGCCCCATCTAACCTACCCTGTGTGAGACCAGTGCCGACTCATGTGGGTTACTACCACTGCACGTGGCGCGTGCCGCGTGAGGGGTGTTGAAAAGTATTTTCTCGCAATAACTCCGCAACGGCTGGGCAGATTATGTGAAAATTTCGTGTGTGGTTAGGGACCCCTCAGCCGCCACGTTTACACAACTCAGGGGTGGGGGTAACTGCACGTGCGCACGTGCACCCCCTATTCTATATCTCAGGAACGGCTGAGCCGATTGTGTTCAAATTTGGTGTGTGGTTAGCAGTGTCAGAAAAGTGGCCCATTTCTCCATTTTTCTGAACTTGGAAGTTTTGTTCCGTGAAAACTTTGACTATAAATAATTATTTGGTTTAGTCTGCGGGTGCAAATGGCCGACGAGCATAAACAATAGACTGATACTTGACTTTCTGAACAATGGCCGGAACGTGACGCGACATGCGACACAAATGGTAACAAATCGTAAGGCGGAACATCCAAATTCCCAACATCCGAAATTTCTGCAGTGGGAAGGAAAACTTAAGGGAAGGAAAACTGGTACGTTTCCAAAAATTAAAACAAAACTTGTTAAAACCTCCGAAAAAAAATGTTTTTTGTGTATTCAGGTTACAACCCCAACACCGATACATTCGTCATCGGGACCATGGATAACTCTGGGACACTAAAACACGTTATGCAAGAGACGGCAGTACTTTAGACTGAGACTTTAGCCCAGTTTCCCATATACGCATACGCAACGATGCAAAGTACCTTTTTAACATACGACCCGGGAGTCTCGGTTCCCGACTGACGACAAGACCATATCTGTACAAGACCATATCTGGGAAGGAAAACTGGTACGTTTCCAAAAATTAAAACAAAACTTGTTAAAACCTCCGAAAAAAAATGTTTTTTGTGTATTCAGGTTACAACCCCAACACCGATACATTCGTCATCGGGACCATGGATAACTCTGGGACACTAAAACACGTTATGCAAGAGACGGCAGTACTTTAGACTGAGACTTTAGCCCAGTTTCCCATATACGCATACGCAACGATGCAAAGTACCTTTTTAACATACGACACGGGAGTCTCGGTTCCCGACTGACGACAAGACCATATCTGTACAGGAAATACGACTGACGCTTCATCAACTTTCCACATCATAATTTATGCACACATTGGCATATATGAAAATAGGTTGTGTAGAAACGCGTATCAAAAATTACGCAACAAAATACTGGTATACGCATTACAAAATGTGTTCCGCCGCTGGCGAAAAATTTGTTCCGCGAACTTAGATCGTGGAACCACTTTTCTGACACTGGTGGTTAGGGACCTCTCATCCGCCAGTTTCCCCACAAGTCATGGGTGGGTGCCTCTGCACGTGCGCACGTGCACACCCCTATTCTGTATCTCAGGAACGGCTGAGCCGATTGTGTTCAAATTTGATGTGTGGTTAGGGACCTCTCAGCCGCCGCCTTTTCACAAGTCAGGGGTGGGTTGGCTTTGCACGTGCGCACGTGCACACCCCTATTCTATATCTGTGGAATGGCGGAGCCTGTGAGCCTGTGTTCAAATTTGGTGTGTGGTTAGGGACCTCTCAGCCCCCACTTTCCCACAAGTCAAAGGTAGGTGCATCTGCACGTGCGCACCCTTTTTGTATCTCAGAAACTACTTGCCCGATAGAGTTGAAATTCCCCATACATTTCCTTCGCGCTCGCTTGTTCATCGCCAACTACGGCGCCTTACTGGTATAAGTAACTAAACAAAAACATCTCACTGTCATGAGCCCTGCAGCTACGAAACCCGAAAAGTGACTAGAACATCTTAGTACAGAAGAGCACACACTAGCCAGCGGTGTGTGTGTGTGTGTGTGTGTGTGTGTGTGTGTCAGCTTCACCCTCACCTCCTGTAGCTGCTGCTCCTCATCCTCTGTGTTGAGCGGGTGGTTTTTGACGTGCGAACCAACCACGAAGCGTGCCAGTCTCTCGTCCTGTACGGCGTCCACCGTGTCGCGCACCACACACAGAACGTCGAAACGCGACAGGATCGGCTCGGTCAGGTCCACCTGCGGCCGGAAACACCCCGTTAGATCCGATAGCAACTGGCAGGTCATGTCGCTCCAACACACCTGCAGTATATCGCAGGTGTTGAGAAGAAAACAGCGAGCGTACGAACAATATGAGGCGTCAGGACTGAGGACCGTTGACCCCGTTAACCGTAAGGCCGTCAAGTCTCTTGGGACTCGGCGGAGTAGCGGTGCGTGGAGAAGATCGGCTTTACTAACGTTGTCTGCGAAGGTCATGCTGGGGTCGTAGCGTCCTCCGATGGGGTTGGAGGCGGCCACAACCGAGCAGCGCGCCTGCAGTGACGTCACGATGCCGGCCTTGCTGATGGAGATGCTCTGCTGTTCCATCGCCTCGTGGATTGACGTCCGGTCCTGGTCACTCATCTGCCGGCGTGGGACAAAGTGTCACTAGACCGACCGGAGAAATAAAACTACATGAAAACTATAGGAACTATTTTTCCCCCTTTATCCGGCTTCCGCCGGTGGTGTATTTTAACATACATTCATACACATATACAAATTACACATGGCACGGATCAGCTGTGCACTTTAACATAGAAAACCTTCAAAACAAACAATCATCCACACAACATCAAACGCCTCATCGGCGGCATCGGCGGACACCGCGCGCGCGTGTGCGTGTGTTTCGTTGTAGGCGCATGAATTACACGCCCGGAAGCAGCACAGGCTCACCCCATAGTCACAACTGGTTGATGCCAACAAAGCATAGCACATTAATAAATGAAAGCATGAATGAAAAGTTAATAACTTTACTAACCCTTCATTCAAACACTTGCCTCAGCCGTTCCCATTTCTGCTCGAATTTATCTAAACTGCCTTTCGCTTTGGCAACGTAATATTCTGTTTTCATTTCGAGCTTTAGCGATTGCGTCATGATTTGTATACTTGGGTGTGTTGACATGAATCGTGCTTTATATATACAGGCCTTACATAATGATATTATAAGTGCTATGATATTATAAGCGCTAACTATATGAACTATTAAGATTATATAAGATTATATACTATATGATAATATGGAGTGGTATTTTTGGGTGGAAAGGCAGTCATGCAACTGATAAAGGGATTATAAGGGCCCAGGTAAGAATGGACACCATAATAACGCCAGAAATGTAAGCATATACATCAGGTAACTTCTTCATTACGTACTGCCAGTGTTGACCAGACAGAGCAGAAGGTTCCCAGAAGCGGTCACGCACCTTATCGAACTCGTCGATCAGACAGAATCCCTTGTCGGCGAGCACCAGAGCTCCGGCCTCCAGAGTCCACTCTCTGGTGACCGGCGAGCGCTGCACGTAGGCGGTGAGACCTGGATGAAGGCGAAGAGACAATCAGGCGCGTGACGTCACACACGGCGACGGGGTATGCACTTCAAACATAGCACACTAACCCTGTGATGGAGCCTATCTCGCTTCAGGCTCTCTTCCTTGCCATCTACTTCTGACACTTCCCTAACACTCCTCTCATTCCTCAGTCATCCCCTTACATATGGAAAGCATACTTAACAATTTATAAAATGTATGGAGCAGCAAACACTCAATATAACTAGTAATCCAATGAGATTGGCAATGGCCGCCTGTTCGCTGCTCGAAATAGTATGGACGCCCATCCCATTTAGTCAAACCATGAAACCGATAGTCCGAGTTCAGGGTTGGGGATGACTTGAGCCCGTACCGACTGCCTCAGGGTTGGGGATAACTTGAGGCCGTACCGACTGCCTCAGGGTTGGGGATAACTTGAGGCCGTACCGACTGCCTCAGGGTTGGGGATAGCTTGAGGCCGTACCGACTGCCTCAGGGTTGGGGATAACTTGAGGCCGTACCGACTGCCTCAGGGTTGGGGATAGCTTGAGGCCGTACCGACTGCCGAGGCGCCCTGTCCCGTGGTGAACACCGCCCGCGGCGCGATCTTCTCCAGGTATTTCAGGAACTGTGACTTGGCCGTACCAGGGTCGCCACACAACAGAATGTTCAGGTCACCACGCACCCTGTCAGCAAACAGACGTGTCACAACAGGAATCACACTTCAAAACGACACTATCGCGCCATGAGACCTTTACCTTAGTCAAGGCTCCTGGAAGCATTGCCACACAACCAAGAACAGAATAAGCTCCCCGCAGATATCGACCAGTATTGATACACAAGACCTACATTAACGCAAAAAAGCTCGAAAGACTTCTCTCCCCTCGTAATGGCCGGTCGTGCTACATCAGGCCCGCCGGGCATCACCGCCACCACCACCGCCAGAACCGACCTGTGCTTCTGTCCGGGGTTCTTCGACACACCACCGAACATCGCCAGCGCTAGAGCCCGCTTGATGTCCTCGTGTCCGTAGATGGAGGGCGCGATGCTGGCCACGATCCGCTCGGCAATGCGCGGGTCCTTGGAGAGGGAGGTGATGGCTCGCACGTCCTCATCGGTCAGCGTGCGCGCCAGAGCGGCGTCATCCTTCTTCAGCTGTTGGCAGCGGAGGGGTATACGTGAGGGGTGGAGACGGTGACACGTGGGGGAGGGGGCAGAGAACGACACATGAGGAGTAGGGACACAACGTGAGGGGCGGAGAGACAAGAGGGAGCGGCATGTGGGCTAAGCGACCATGTAGACAGATAGGAACCTAAATTGGTGTTCGGCATTGGTCTCAAATGCTAATCGTTCGAATGTTGCCAATTACAGCAGTAAATTAAGTCGTCGACGATCACATCCGGCCCACGTTCAGTCATCCTTTAGCATTTCCAAGTTCCTAGTCGTTGGTGTGCACAGTACTTACGATGTGGTTGCCCATGATGACGGTGGCGAACACGGGGAAGCCCTGTTTGGTGTTGAGGCTGCCCTCATAGCTGTGTGTGTAGACTCCGGTCAGCTCGATATCATCCCCAGGCTTGCAGGTATCGCACAGATCACCTGAAAAACGTCACAGGACAAAATAACGGAAACGCCAGAATGCGGTGAGAAATCAATTCAGGCTACCATTAGGGACAATATTAGATTAAATCTACATTCGAGCAAATCAAATCCCCGAATTCTTCGCTATTACTTGGCGCATACCGAACTATCACAAATATGATCGCAGCTGATAACGAAAAGCCATTGTATCAACATAAAATATCCTGCGGTACCGCAATTACCCCTTGAAATATAGCATTGCAACCGGGTCCAGCGGAAGCTTAGCAATAAACGTGCGGACCTCACCTAGCAGAATGGCATCTTTGGAGCGGGGCAGGCGCCCGGCGGCCACCCGGCCCGGCGACTCCTGGATGGTGACGCGCTGGTAGTTCTGATACACAGTCTCCTCGGTGTTCACCTAAAACACAAACAGACAGATGATCTTTAAAACATGCACAAATATAGACAGACAGGTGACAATTCATCTATTAACGTATTTACTATCTGATCATGTCTGGATGAGAAATGTACACGACACAGCGCAGTTACATGCTCCAAATCCATGGAAACAAAATATGGCGCTAACAGTCGGCGCGACTCCTGCTCCTAATCGGGTTGTATCCGGCTGCAGGCTGTTCTGACCGGTAACTGACCTGGAACGGTCCGGTGCTCTGGCACTCGGGGCAGGAGCCGGGCTTGATTTCATTGCTCTGCCCCTGCACGTATGGCCCGAGCACGTAGCTGCACTTGTTGCAGTCGAACTTGATGATGGACAACTGCGGCAGGATGCCGGTGGCAGAGGTGATGACGCCGCTCGTGCGGATCAGCTGGTTCAGGTGCAGCTGTCTGTACAGACAAATACACACAGTCAGTTCGAGATTCCACCTGGAACGGTCTCTTGTCGACTCCTCGCTTGGAGTTACATGCAAACTGGACGCAACTTGATCACCACAAAATGACAACACACACACACACACACGACAGCACAGCTAAAAGCCCGCCACAATGTCGCTGACTCGGCATTCTCCACGAGGATTTAAAATTTGGAATACGAAATAATCCGACCTCTCGAACTTCACCCCGTTCTTCGGCCGCCGTTTCTGTACTCACCTGAGTGAGCGGATATCCTCCATGAGCGGCAGGTCGGTGATGCGCACGTGGATCTCCTTGGAGATGCGCTCGTACTGCGGGAACAGGCCGAGCACCACGTCCTTGGCCGCCTGGTCCAGAATGGCCAGCATCTCGGTGGGGGCCTCCGGCAAGAACAGCGCCAGCACCCACTCCTTGAGCGCGATCACGTTGTAGTCCACGTTCAAGCTGGCACGGTTCTCTGTGGAAGAGGCAGTAATACCAGTCAGGCTACCGACACAAGCACACATAATACAGCACAGGCTACAAGGCGACTTTAAGAGCACAGTTTTAGGCTGGTAGTTTGTACTGCTAAAGGCTCGACTGTGAAATGATCTCTTGACCGCAATGGTGGATATTCAAGCGACACTAATACGTTCCGAAGCATGACTTTGCTAACAGAAGCGTCGCAGTACGTATTTTCAAATAAAAACAGCCAACCCACGATCCACATATATCGCCTTAACCCTGAGCTGCACGACCGACACCACTGATAACACCCATATTCCCCACCCGCCGGCCTCACCTTCGCACATCTGTCTGATCTTCTCCATGTACAGCTTGTGTCCCTTCTCGTCCACGTAGGTGCGCAAGAAGTTTTTGAACCGGTTGTAGATCTCCGTGCGCGGGCCCAGCTTGGTGACCCACTCGGTGACGGTGTGACCCCTGAGGTCCTCGAGGTTCTCGATCGACTCGAGCTGTTCCTCGGGGCCCTCCGCACCGCCCTCTGCCGCCTCCTCGGCCAGCCGTCGCCGTCGCGACGGACGGTCTTCCTCCTCCTCATCGGACTCGTCTGACAAGAGGCGGCGGCATGGGTTATGGTGATAAAGTGGCATGGCGGCGGCACGGATTAAGAGTAAGCATGGTAACAGACTGACCAAAATAAACACCACCCCCAATCACTGGCGGATCTAGAATGCGAGTGGGGGGAGGGGGGGGGCTAAAATTTCGCTCGGCTTCATCAGCAAAAAGTTGTTGACCGGGGGGGGGGGGGGGGTAGAGTAGGGTCGTCACCGCGAAGAGTCGATGAGCGGGGGGTGGGAGTGGGGGTGGCGGCGTTGGGTCGTCGGCGCGAGAAACGTCATTGACGGAGGGAGGGGGGCGTCGGGTCTTCAACACGAAAGAGTCATTACGGGGGGGGGGGGGGGTGGGGTCCCTAATTATCACTTACCAATCCAATCCAGGAACACACAGGGTGGGGGCATCCTTCTATTGAATGCCCGCCATATTCCTCCTGTGGGGAGGGGGGGGGGGGGCATTTGCCCCTAATGACCCCCCCCCCTTCCCTCTGGATCCTCCAGTGGTAAAGACCAGACAAACCTAATTTTACCTCTTCTGTCACATTCAAACATTTGTGTAGCTGGGTTCATGCTGAGTCTGATCTTAACTAGTTGGAAAGGCTAAAAAAGAGACCTCCACTCAACTCATAGCACCCATGAAATGCACTGAAGGTAAGCTGATAGGTACTGAAGGCATGGTGAAAAATGGGTGTCAGATTTAAAATTGGTACCTGAAATTACTTGAGTCTGGATATGACCAAAGTAGCCATCCCAAGCTATAGTAATTTAAAATGACCCCGACAATGAACAATGCTAACTATACACATTCACAAAGTGTAAATTTTATGTGGCTACATGTTTACAGGGAAAAGGAAAACAACGAGACCAAAGTCCCAGTCACAATTCTTCAAACACCGTCAAAATGCGTTCCCGCACGTTGTTCCGCGCTAACAGTTTTGGCGCCAAAACGCGCCGTTTTTTAACTTACGTTGGTTGTATGAATCGCTCCAGATAGAAAATAGCGCCAGACGCGCCAAGCATAGGTTTGGAAATGTCAAATACAAAGTCCAGACCCATCATACTTAGGGAGCCATAAGTCTGTCAACACTCAATATAATGCTTTGGAATTTGGTTTGGGCATCGTCCATACCTGGTTCTCCAATATATATATATATATTCCGGCTGTTTAGTATGATTTGATGTTTGATATGATTTGATGAAAAACTGATTTTTGGAGAGAAAAAATCCACAAAATCAAAATTTCCAAACATATTCAAAAACCGGAATATTATTGGAGAACGAAGTTTGGACAATAGTCCAGACTGGTTATTGATTCACCTTTTTTTAGAAGGATTCAATCACAATTAATTTTGGAATATGAATGATTCAGTCACCATTTGATTCATGGATAACCATTTTGAGAAATGATTCTTTCCAATTCAAAGAATCAAAACAATTTTTCATCAAATCAGGTTTGACTCACCATTGAAATAGCATTGCACAGTCCTTTGTATTCAATCAGCCATGTTTCTATGCCGGTTTTGACTCAATCATGATTCATGAATAAAAAAATCCGGTGGTGAATAGATTCTTCTTTGATTCAAGGGATTTTGATTAAACGATTCCGATCGATTAAATCAGAGTCGAATCAATAACCAGTCTGGACAATACCCAAACCGAATTTCACAGCAATATCTGTAGTTTTGGATGACTTATGGCTACTTATAGTTCACCTTGGAAAATGTTCCCAAACACAATTTGATTATATTTTTAATACAATGTATTTTTATATCGTCAAAAATGGCCCTATATCGCGCCGATTCAGGTCAGAAGGCCGTAAATTATTATTGTTTATCAAAACTATATACATACTTTCTGAGTCAGAGACCTGACGTCACGCGAATTAAAAAAAAAATATAGTTCAGCCAATCAGATTCGAAAGTAGTCACGTAAGGATAGACTCGCATCAGAGATGTGCCGACCGGCGGCCGGCGGTTCGCTTGCTAGCACCAGCTGCAAGCTGATTGGCTGATGATATAGCCTCTGCCTGAGCACATCCAGCACCAAATTCTTTCGCTAGCACCGCATTCCTTCGCCAAAAAAATCTAATATTTTCGGCTAGTCTTTTCAGTCAATAATACTTGCAGATAGGGGTTTCCCAACACGAGCTACAAAACTGCTATCTCAGTTTAAAACTAATATTAAAGGTGAACTATTTCCTTTAAGTATGATGGGTCTGGATTTTGTATTCGATATTTCCAAATATGCATGCGCCACTTTCCCCATGCAACCAAAATGCTACCAAATAGAGGAAAACACGAACGAAGCAAAAAATAACGATTTATTTCCTTCGCAAAGTTATTGTGTGCAGTCAGCACCCATTTGCATCGCCAGTTTCAGCGGTTTTTTTTTTGGGGGGGGGGGGCTAATTTCTATTGCCGCCCCCGTCGAGCGTGGAATGTTTTGTGTTTGCCCCCTGCTGCCCCCCCCCCCCCCCGATCCGCCAGTGCTCCCAATGACTCATCAAAAATCAGCGAATGGCCTCAACTGAACAGTGAACGCCAGCTAGAACAATGTCATTTAAACGGCACCGAACGGGAAACGAGCGAGCGAATGACTAATCGCGGATGAACTGAAGCCGAAATCAGTGAACAAGTAACATCACTTGACATGACATGTTGGCCTCGGTATGGCTGCATACTGTGAGAACATCATACCTACTGAGCCCAATATTGGCCACCAATGCAATGCAGCCAACCAATGTGCCACACAGACAATTTACCTGCAACCAACATCCTGCTGTGTACACGATAATTTGTGGATGGACAGATGGGGATAAGGAGCTCACCATAGAGCAGACCGCGGCGCATGCGTCCGCCAGCCGTGCGTCCCTCCTCTCGGTCCCGTTTGCGCATGTTGGCCTCGGCAGCACGCCTGCCCGTCTCGCTCATGCGTCCATCTCGGAGTCGTCCAGCATATCCGGCTCGTACCGGTCCAGACCGGATATCGGCCGGTAGTCACTGCAACAGGCAACATATATGGTGTGTAATAACTGCAGACCCGGTGCCCGACAAATAACAGTTTTGATTAGTTGCATTGTCGGGTGCAAAAGGAAAATTTC
>JAXIVJ010003031.1:0-90000 GCA_036785665.1 Chirona hameri
ACCGCAGTCCAGCCAGGAATCCACTTTTTAGTATTGTTCCCCGCACCACCACCCCACCCCTCCCCACCTCACCAGTGCCGCTGTCACCCCCTCCTCACACCGCAGTCCAGCCAGAATCCCACTTTTTATAGTATTGTTCCCCGCACCACCACCCACCCCTCCCCACCTCAACCAAGCGCGCTGTCACCCCCCCTCACCCGCAGTCCAGCCAGAATCCCCAACTTTTTAGTATTGTTCCCCGCACCAACCACCCCACCCGCTCCCCACCTCACCAGAGCCGCTGAGTCACCCCCCTCACCCGCAGTCCAGCCAGAATCCCACTTTTTAGTATTGTTCCCCGCACCACCACCCCACCCCTCCCCACCTCACCAAGCCGCTAGTCACCCCCCCTCACCCGCAGCCAGCCAGAATCCCAACTTTTTAGTATTGTTCCCCGCACCACCACCCCCACCCCTCCCCACCTCACCAAGCCGCTGTCACCCCCCCCTCACCCCGCAGTCCAGCCAGAATCCCACTTTTTAGTATTGTTCCCCCGCACCACCACCCCACCCCTCCCCACCTCACCAAGCCGCTGTCACCCCCCCTCACCCGCAGTCCAGCCAGAATCCCACTTTTTAGTATTGTTCCCCGCACCACCACCCCACCCCTCCCCACCTCACCAAGCCGCTGTCACCCCCCCCTCACCCGCATTCCAGCCAGAATCCCACTTTTTAGTATTGTTCCCCGCACCACCACCCCCACCCCCTCCCCACCTCACCAAGCCGCTGTCACCCCCCTCACCCGCAGTCCAGCCAGAATCCCACTTTTTAGTATTGTTCCCCGCACCACCACCCCACCCCTCCCCACCTCACCAAGCCGCTGTCACCCCCCCCTCACCCGCAGTCCAGCCAGAATCCCACTTTTTAGTATTGTTCCCCGCACCACCACCCCACCCCTCCCCACCTCACCAAGCCGCTGTCACCCCCCCCTCACCCGCAGTCCAGCCAGAATCCCACTTTTTAGTATTGTTCCCCGCACCACCACCCACCCCTCCCCACCTCACCAAGCCGCTGTCACCCCCCCTCACCCGCAGTCCAGCCAGAATCCCACTTTTTAGTATTGTTCCCCGCACCACCACCCCACCCCTCCCCACCTCACCAAGCCGCTGTCACCCCCCCTCACCCGCAGTCCAGCCAGAATCCCACTTTTTAGTATTGTTCCCCGCACCACCCCACCCCCCACCCCCCTCCCCACCTCACCAAGCCGCTGTCACCCCCCCTCACCCGCAGTCCAGCCAGAATCCCACTTTTTAGTATTGTTCCCCGCACACCACCCCCACCCCTCCCCACCTCACCAAGCCGCTGTCACCCCCCCTCACCCGCAGTCCAGCCAGAATCCCACTTTTTAGTATTGTTCCCCGCACCATCCACCCCACCCCTCCCCACCTCACCAAGCCGCTGTCACCCCCCCTCACCCGCAGTCCAGCCAGAATCCCACTTTTTAGTATTGTTCCCCGCACCACCACCCCACCCCTCCCCACCTCACCAAGCCGCTGTCACCCCCCCTCACCCGCAGTCCAGCCAGAATCCCACTTTTTAGTATTGTTCCCCGCACCACCACCCCTACCCCCTCCCCACCTCACCAAGCCGCTGTCACCCCCCCTCACCCGCAGTCCAGCCAGAATCCCACTTTTTAGTATTGTTCCCCGCACCACCACCCCACCCCTCCCCACCTCACCAAGCCGCTGTCACCCCCCCTCACCCGCAGTCCCAGCCAGAATCCCACTTTTTAGTATTGTTCCCCGCACCACCACCCCACCCCTCCCCACCTCACCAAGCCGCTGTCACCCCCCCTCACCCGCAGTCCAGCCAGAATCCCACTTTTTAGTATTGTTCCCCGCACCACCACCCCACCCCTCCCCACCTCACCAAGCCGCTGTCACCCCCCCTCACCCGCAGTCCAGCCAGAATCCCACTTTTTAGTATTGTTCCCCGCACCACCACCCCACCCCTCCCCACCTCACCAAGCCGCTGTCACCCCCCCTCACCCGCAGTCCAGCCAGAATCCCACTTTTTAGTATTGTTCCCCGCACCACCACCCCACCCCTCCCCACCTCACCAAGCCGCTGTCACCCCCCCTCACCCGCAGTCCAGCCAGAATCCCACTTTTTAGTATTGTTCCCCCGCACCACCACCCCACCCCTCCCCACCTCACCAAGCCGCTGTCACCCCCCCTCACCCGCAGTCCAGCCAGAATCCCACTTTTTAGTATTGTTCCCCGCACCACCACCCCCACCCCTCCCCACCTCACCAAGCCGCTGTCACCCCCCCTCACCCGCAGTCCAGCCAGAATCCCACTTTTTAGTATTGTTCCCCGCACCACCACCCCACCCCTCCCCACCTCACCAAGCCGCTGTCACCCCCCCCTCACCCGCAGTCCAGCCAGAATCCCACTTTTTAGTATTGTTCCCCGCACCACCACCCCACCCCCTCCCCACCTCACCAAGCCGCTGTCACCCCCCCTCACCCGCAGTCCAGCCAGAATCCCACTTTTTAGTATTGTTCCCCGCACCACCACCCCACCCCTCCCCACCTCACCAAGCCGCTGTCACCCCCCCTCACCCGCAGTCCAGCCAGAATCCCACTTTTTAGTATTGTTCCCCGCACCACCAACCCCACCCCTCCCCACCTCACCAAGCCGCTGTCACCCCCCCCTCACCCGCAGTCCAGCCAGAATCCCACTTTTTAGTATTGTTCCCCGCACCACCACCCCACCCCTCCCCACCTCACCAAGCCGCTGTCACCCCCCCTCACCCGCAGTCCAGCCAGAATCCCACTTTTTAGTATTGTTCCCCGCACCACCACCCCACCCCTCCCCACCTCACCAAGCCGCTGTCACCCCCCCTCACCCGCAGTCCAGCCAGAATCCCACTTTTTAGTATTGTTCCCCGCACTCACCACCCCACCCCTCCCCACCTCACCAAGCCGCTGTCACCCCCCCCTCACCCGCAGTCCAGCCAGAATCCCACTTTTTAGTATTGTTCCCCGCACCACCACCCCACCCCTCCCCACCTCACCAAGCCGCTGTCACCCCCCCTCACCCGCAGTCCAGCCAGAATCCCACTTTTTAGTATTGTTCCCCGCACCACCACCCCACCCCTCCCCACCTCACCAAGCCGCTGTCACCCCCCCTCACCCGCAGTCCAGCCAGAATCCCACTTTTTAGTATTGTTCCCCGCACCACCACCCCACCCCTCCCCCACCTCACCAAGCCGCTGTCACCCCCCCCCCCCCTCACCCGCAGTCCAGCCAGAATCCCACTTTTTAGTATTGTTCCCCGCACCACCACCCCACCCCTCCCCACCTCACCAAGCCGCTGTCACCCCCCCTCACCCGCAGTCCAGCCAGAATCCCACTTTTTAGTATTGTTCCCCGCACCACCACCCCACCCCTCCCCACCTCACCAAGCCGCTGTCACCCCCCCTCACCCGCAGTCCAGCCAGAATCCCACTTTTTAGTATTGTTCCCCCGCACCACCACCCCACCCCTCCCCACCTCACCAAGCCGCTGTCACCCCCCCTCACCCGCAGTCCAGCCAGAATCCCACTTTTTAGTATTGTTCCCCGCACCACCACCCCACCCCTCCCCACCTCACCAAGCCGCTGTCACCCCCCCTCACCCGCAGTCCAGCCAGAATCCCACTTTTTAGTATTGTTCCCCGCACCACCACCCCACCCCTCCCCACCTCACCAAGCCGCTGTCACCCCCCTCACCCGCAGTCCAGCCAGAATCCCACTTTTTAGTATTGTTCCCCGACACCACCACCCACCCCTCCCCACCTCACCAAGCCGCTGTCACCCCCCCTCACCCGCAGTCCAGCCAGAATCCCACCTTTTTAGTATTGTTCCCCGCACCACCACCCCACCCCTCCCCACCTCACCAAGCCGCTGTCACCCCCCCTCACCCGCAGTCCAGCCAGAATCCCACTTTTTAGTATTGTTCCCCGCACCACCACCCCACCCCTCCCCACCTCACCAAGCCGCTGTCACCCCCCCCTCACCCGCAGTCCAGCCAGAATCCCACTTTTTAGTATTGTTCCCCGCACCAACCACCCCACCCCTCCCCACCTCACCAAGCCGCTGTCACCCCCCCTCACCCGCAGTCCAGCCAGAATCCCACTTTTTAGTATTGTTCCCCGCACCACCACCCCACCCCTCCCCACCTCACCAAGCCGCTGTCACCCCCCCTCACCCGCAGTCCAGCCAGAATCCCACTTTTTAGTATTGTTCCCCGCACCACCACCCCACCCCTCCCCACCTCACCAAGCCGCTGTCACCCCCCCTCACCCGCAGTCCAGCCAGAATCCCACTTTTTAGTATTGTTCCCCGCACCACCACCCCACCCCTCCCCACCTCACCAAGCCGCTGTCACCCCCCCCTCACCCGCAGTCCAGCCAGAATCCCACTTTTTAGTATTGTTCCCCGCACCACCACCCCACCCCTCCCCACCTCACCAAGCCGCTGTCACCCCCCCTCACCCGCAGTCCAGCCAGAATCCCACTTTTTAGTATTGTTCCCCGCACCACCACCCCACCCCTCCCCACCTCACCAAGCCGCTGTCACCCCCCCTCACCCGCAGTCCAGCCAGAATCCCACTTTTTAGTATTGTTCCCCGCACCACCACCCCACCCCTCCCCACCTCACCAAGCCGCTGTCACCCCCCCCCTCACCCGCAGTCCAGCCAGAATCCCACTTTTTAGTATTGTTCCCCGCACCACCACCCCACCCCTCCCCACCTCACCAAGCCGCTGTCACCCCCCCCTCACCCGCAGTCCAGCCAGAATCCCACTTTTTAGTATTGTTCCCCGCACCACCACCCCACCCCTCCCCACCTCACCAAGCCGCTGTCACCCCCCCCCCCTCACCCCGCAGTCCAGCCAGAATCCCACTTTTTAGTATTGTTCCCCGCACCACCACCCCACCCCTCCCCACCTCACCAAGCCGCTGTCACCCCCCCCTCACCCGCAGTCCAGCCAGAATCCCACTTTTTAGTATTGTTCCCCGCACCACCACCCCACCCCTCCCCACCTCACCAAGCCGCTGTCACCCCCCCTCACCCGCAGTCCAGCCAGAATCCCACTTTTTAGTATTGTTCCCCGCACCACCACCCCACCCCCTCCCACCTCACCAAGCCGCTGTCACCCCCCCTCACCCGCAGTCCAGCCAGAATCCCACTTTTTAGTATTGTTCCCCGCACCACCACCCCACCCCTCCCCACCTCACCAAGCCGCTGTCACCCCCCCTCACCCGCAGTCCAGCCAGAATCCCACTTTTTAGTATTGTTCCCCGCACCACCACCCCACCCCTCCCCACCTCACCAAGCCGCTGTCACCCCCCCCTCACCCGCAGTCCAGCCAGAATCCCACTTTTTAGTATTGTTCCCCGCACCACCACCCCACCCCTCCCCACCTCACCAAGCCGCTGTCACCCCCCCCTCACCCGCAGTCCAGCCAGAATCCCACTTTTTAGTATTGTTCCCCCGCACCACCACCCCACCCCTCCCCACCTCACCAAGCCGCTGTCACCCCCCCCTCACCCGCAGTCCAGCCAGAATCCCACTTTTAGTATTGTTCCCCGCACCATCCACCCCACCCCTCCCCACCTCACCAAGCCGCTGTCACCCCCCCTCACCCGCAGTCCAGCCAGAATCCCACTTTTTAGTATTGTTCCCCGCACCACCACCCCACCCCTCCCCACCTCACCAAGCCGCTGTCACCCCCCCTCACCCGCAGTCCAGCCAGAATCCCACTTTTTAGTATTGTTCCCCGCACCACCACCCCACCCCTCCCCACCTCACCAAGCCGCTGTCACCCCCCCCTCACCCGCAGTCCAGCCAGAATCCCACTTTTTAGTATTGTTCCCCGCACCACCACCCCACCCCTCCCCACCTCACCAAGCCGCTGTCACCCCCCCCCTCACCCGCAGTCCAGCCAGAATCCCACTTTTTAGTATTGTTCCCCGCACCACCACCCCACCCCTCCCCACCTCACCAAGCCGCTGTCACCCCCCCTCACCCGCAGTCCAGCCAGAATCCCACTTTTTAGTATTGTTCCCCGCACCACCACCCCACCCCTCCCCACCTCACCAAGCCGCTGTCACCCCCCCCTCACCCGCAGTCCAGCCAGAATCCCACTTTTTAGTATTGTTCCCCGCACCACCACCCCACCCCTCCCCACCTCACCAAGCCGCTGTCACCCCCCCTCACCCGCAGTCCAGCCAGAATCCCACTTTTTAGTATTGTTCCCCGCACCACCACCCCACCCCTCCCCACCTCACCAAGCCGCTGTCACCCCCCCTCACCCGCAGTCCAGCCAGAATCCCACTTTTTAGTATTGTTCCCCGCACCACCACCCCACCCCTCCCCACCTCACCAAGCCGCTGTCACCCCCCCTCACCCGCAGTCCAGCCAGAATCCCACTTTTTAGTATTGTTCCCCGCACCACCACCCCACCCCTCCCCACCTCACCAAGCCGCTGTCACCCCCCCTCACCCGCAGTCCAGCCAGAATCCCACTTTTTAGTATTGTTCCCCGCACCACCACCCCACCCCTCCCCACCTCACCAAGCCGCTGTCACCCCCCCTCACCCGCAGTCCAGCCAGAATCCCACTTTTTAGTATTGTTCCCCGCACCACCACCCCACCCCTCCCCACCTCACCAAGCCGCTGTCACCCCCCCTCACCCGCAGTCCAGCCAGAATCCCACTTTTTAGTATTGTTCCCCGCACCACCACCCCACCCCTCCCCACCTCACCAAGCCGCTGTCACCCCCCCTCACCCGCAGTCCAGCCAGAATCCCACTTTTTAGTATTGTTCCCCGCACCACCACCCCACCCCTCCCCACCTCACCAAGCCGCTGTCACCCCCCCTCACCCGCAGTCCAGCCAGAATCCCACTTTTTAGTATTGTTCCCCGC
This sequence comes from Chirona hameri, assembly GCA_036785665.1. Taxonomy (NCBI): domain Eukaryota; kingdom Metazoa; phylum Arthropoda; class Thecostraca; order Balanomorpha; family Balanidae; genus Chirona; species Chirona hameri. The sequence continues at coordinate 6,951 of JAXIVJ010003031.1, forward strand.
ACCACCACCCCACCCCTCCCCACCTCACCAAGCCGCTGTCACCCCCCCTCACCCGCAGTCCAGCCAGAATCCCACTTTTTAGTATTGTTCCCCGCACCACCACCCCACCCCCTCCCCACCTCACCAAGCCGCTGTCACCCCCCCCTCACCCGCAGTCCAGCCAGAATCCCACTTTTTAGTATTGTTCCCCCGCACCACCACCCCACCCCTCCCCACCTCACCAAGCCGCTGTCACCCCCCCTCACCCGCAGTCCAGCCAGAATCCCACTTTTTAGTATTGTTCCCCGCACCACCACCCCACCCCTCCCCACCTCACCAAGCCGCTGTCACCCCCCCTCACCCGCAGTCCAGCCAGAATCCCACTTTTTAGTATTGTTCCCCGCACCACCACCCCCACCCCTCCCCACCTCACCAAGCCGCTGTCACCCCCCCCTCACCCGCAGTCCAGCCAGAATCCCACTTTTTAGTATTGTTCCCCGCACCACCACCCCACCCCTCCCACCTCACCAAGCCGCTGTCACCCCCCCTCACCCGCAGTCCAGCCAGAATCCCACTTTTTAGTATTGTTCCCCGCACCACCACCCCACCCCTCCCCACCTCACCAAGCCGCTGTCACCCCCCCTCACCCGCAGTCCAGCCAGAATCCCACTTTTTAGTATTGTTCCCCGCACCACCACCCCACCCCTCCCCACCTCACCAAGCCGCTGTCACCCCCCCTCACCCGCAGTCCAGCCAGAATCCCACTTTTTAGTATTGTTCCCCGCACCACCACCCCACCCCTCCCCACCTCACCAAGCCGCTGTCACCCCCCCTCACCCGCAGTCCAGCCAGAATCCCACTTTTTAGTATTGTTCCCCGCACCACCACCCCACCCCTCCCCACCTCACCAAGCCGCTGTCACCCCCCCTCACCCGCAGTCCAGCCAGAATCCCACTTTTTAGTATTGTTCCCCGCACCACCACCCCACCCCTCCCCACCTCACCAAGCCGCTGTCACCCCCCCTCACCCGCAGTCCAGCCAGAATCCCACTTTTTAGTATTGTTCCCCGCACCACCACCCCACCCCTCCCCACCTCACCAAGCCGCTGTCACCCCCCCTCACCCGCAGTCCAGCCAGAATCCCACTTTTTAGTATTGTTCCCCGCACCACCACCCCACCCCTCCCCACCTCACCAAGCCGCTGTCACCCCCCTCACCCGCAGTCCAGCCAGAATCCCACTTTTTAGTATTGTTCCCCCGCACCACCACCCCACCCCTCCCCACCTCACCAAGCCGCTGTCACCCCCCCTCACCCGCAGTCCAGCCAGAATCCCACTTTTTAGTATTGTTCCCCGCACCACCACCCCACCCCTCCCCACCTCACCAAGCCGCTGTCACCCCCCCTCACCCGCAGTCCAGCCAGAATCCCACTTTTTAGTATTGTTCCCCGCACCACCACCCCACCCCTCCCCACCTCACCAAGCCGCTGTCACCCCCCTCACCCGCAGTCCAGCCAGAATCCCACTTTTTAGTATTGTTCCCCGCACCACCACCCCCACCTCCCCACCTCACCAAGCCGCTGTCCACCCCCCTCACCCGCAGTCCAGCCAGAATCCCACTTTTTAGTATTGTTCCCCGCACCACCACCCCACCCCTCCCCACCTCACCAAGCCGCTGTCACCCCCCCTCACCCGCAGTCCAGCCAGAATCCCACTTTTTAGTATTGTTCCCCGCACCACCACCCCACCCCCTCCCCACCTCACCAAGCCGCTGTCACCCCCCTCACCCGCAGTCCAGCCAGAATCCCACTTTTTAGTATTGTTCCCCGCACCACCACCCCACCCCTCCCCACCTCACCAAGCCGCTGTCACCCCCCTCACCCGCAGTCCAGCCAGAATCCCACTTTTTAGTATTGTTCCCCGCACCACCACCCCACCCCTCCCCACCTCACCAAGCCGCTGTCTCCCCCCCCCCCCCCCCCCCCCCCCCTCACCCGCAGTCCAGCCAGAATCCCACTTTTTAGTATTGTTCCCCGCACCACCACCCCACCCCTCCCCCCCCCTCACCCGCAGTCCAGCCAGAATCCCACTTTTTAGTATTGTTCCCCGCACCACCACCCCACCCCTCCCCCCCCCCTCACCCGCAGTCCAGCCAGAATCCCACTTTTTAGTATTGTTCCCCGCACCACCCACCCCACCCCTCCCCCCCCCCTCACCCGCAGTCCAGCCAGAATCCCACTTTTTAGTATTGTTCCCCGCACCACCACCCCACCCCTCCCCACCCCCCCTCACCCGCAGTCCAGCCAGAATCCCACTTTTTAGTATTGTTCCCCGCACCACCACCCCACCCCTCCCCACCCCCCCTCACCCGCAGTCCAGCCAGAATCCCACTTTTTAGTATTGTTCCCCGCACCACCACCCCACCCCTCCCCACCTCACCAAGCCGCTGTCACCCCCCTCACCCTCAACCGCAGTCCAGCCAGAATCCCACTTTTTAGTATTGTTCCCCGCACCACCACCCCACCCCTCCCCACCTCACCAAGCCGCTGTCTTTCTTCCAGCCAGAATCCCACTTTTTAGTATTGTTCCCCGCACCACCACCCCACCCCTCCCCACCTCACCAAGCCGCTGTCACCCCCCCCCCCCCCCCCTCACCCGCAGTCCAGCCAGAATCCCACTTTTTAGTATTGTTCCCCGCACCACCACCCCACCCCTCCCCACCTCACCAAGCCGCTGTTTTTCTTCCAGCCAGAATCCCACTTTTTAGTATTGTTCCCCCGCACCACCACCCCACCCCTCCCCCCCCCCCCCCCCTCACCCGCAGTCCAGCCAGAATCCCACTTTTTAGTATTGTTCCCCGCACCACCACCCCACCCCTCCCCACCTCACCAAGCCGCTGTCTTTCTTCCAGCCAGAATCCCACTTTTTAGTATTGTTCCCCGCACCACCACCCCACCCCTCCCCACCTCACCAAGCCGCTGTTTTCTTCCAGCCAGAATCCCACTTTTTAGTATTGTTCCCCGCACCACCACCCCACCCCTCCCCACCTCACCAAGCCGCTGTCACCCCCCCTCACCCGCAGTCCAGCCAGAATCCCACTTTTTAGTATTGTTCCCCGCACCACCACCCCACCCCTCCCCACCTCACCAAGCCGCTGTCTTTCTTCCAGCCAGAATCCCACTTTTTAGTATTGTTCCCCGCACCACCACCCCACCCCTCCCCACCTCACCAAGCCGCTGTCTTTCTTCCAGCCAGAATCCCACTTTTTAGTATTGTTCCCCGCACCACCACCCCACCCCTCCCCACCTCACCAAGCCGCTGTCCCCCCCCCCCCCCTCACCCGCAGTCCAGCCAGAATCCCACTTTTTAGTATTGTTCCCCGCACCACCACCCCACCCCTCCCCACCTCACCAAGCCGCTGTCTTTCTTCCAGCCAGAATCCCACTTTTTAGTATTGTTCCCCGCACCACCACCCCACCCCTCCCCACCTCACCAAGCCGCTGTCACCCCCCCTCACCCGCAGTCCAGCCAGAATCCCACTTTTTAGTATTGTTCCCCGCACCACCACCCACCCCTCCCCACCTCACCAAGCCGCTGTCACCCCCCCCCCCCCCCCCCCCCCCTCACCCGCAGTCCAGCCAGAATCCCACTTTTTAGTATTGTTCCCCGCACCACCACCCCACCCCTCCCCACCTCACCAAGCCGCTGTCTTTCTTCCAGCCAGAATCCCACTTTTTAGTATTGTTCCCCGCACCACCACCCCACCCCTCCCCACCTCACCAAGCCGCTGTCTTTCTTCCAGCCAGAATCCCACTTTTTAGTATTGTTCCCCGCACCACCACCCCACCCCTCCCCACCTCACCAAGCCGCTGTCACCCCCCCCCCCCCCTCACCCGCAGTCCAGCCAGAATCCCACTTTTTAGTATTGTTCCCCGCACCACCACCCCACCCCTCCCCACCTCACCAAGCCGCTGTCTTTCTTCCAGCCAGAATCCCACTTTTTAGTATTGTTCCCCGCACCACCACCCCACCCCTCCCCACCTCACCAAGCCGCTGTCACCCCCCCTCACCCGCAGTCCAGCCAGAATCCCACTTTTTAGTATTGTTCCCCGCACCACCACCCCACCCCTCCCCACCTCACCAAGCCGCTGTCACCCCCCCTCACCCGCAGTCCAGCCAGAATCCCACTTTTTAGTATTGTTCCTCGCACCACCACCCCACCCCTCCCCACCTCACCAAGCCGCTGTCACCCCCCCTCACCCGCAGTCCAGCCAGAATCCCACTTTTTAGTATTGTTCCTCGCACCACCACCCCACCCCTCCCCACCTCACCAAGCCGCTGTCACCCCCCCCCCCCCCTCACCCGCAGTACTCACCACGCATGTGATGCCGTATTTGTGCACGAGGAACTCCTGAAGCAGGGTCTTGTCCTGGACGCTCCACACTCTGACTGCCGGCTGGTGGCCGCATTCTCCCGTCACCAGGTACCGGCCGTCGGCGGAGAACCGAACGGAAGTGATCGGTTTCCGGGACGTGTTCAGGATGTGCGACTGCTTGTTCTTCTTCGGGTTGTACAGCACCACCGTGCACCTGAAGTAGGTATACGCCGGAGGGAGTCAGTGTGACGTTCGGTACAATACCTGCACAATACACAGATACGGCTGGATTGTAGCACTATGGGGAGCCAGCGCAGTACCACCGGCACCGCGCATATGTCGTATGGGGAGCCAGCGCAGTACCACCGGCACCGTGTATATGTTGTATGGGGAGCCAGCGCAGTACCACCGGCACCGTGTATATGTCGTATGGGGAGCCAGCGCAGTACCACCGGCACCGCGCATATGTCGTATGGGGAGCCAGTGCAGTACCACCGACACCGTGTATATGTCGTATGGGGAGCCAGCGCAGTACCACCGGCACCGTGTATATGTTGTATGGGGAGCCAGCGCAGTACCACCGGCACCGCGCATATGTCGTATGGGGAGCCAGTGCAGTACCACCGACACCGTGTATATGTCGTATGGGGAGCCAGCGCAGTACCACCGGCACCGCGCATATGTCGTATGGGGAGCCAGTGCAGTACCACCGGCACCGCGCATATGTCGTATGAGGAGCCACCGCAGTACCACCGGCACCGTGCAGATGTCGCACACACTGTCTGTCAGTCAGTGTGATGTTCGCTGTAACATCTGCCCCCACCGAGCACACAGCCGCAGAGCCGAGGGACGCAGCGAGTCAGACCACAGCTGAAAGGCAGGTCTGATGGCTAGCTACAGCTGTCAGGCAGGCGGTACGTCACAGTGAGGTTAGGTTCCGCGATTTTTACAGACACAAAATGTGACCATGGTAATACTGCCACTGGAGGGTACAAGGGAGGGCCAACCCAGCCGGCATTGACCACGCACAACGCGACTATATAGCTGACGAATTTATACAACAAAAACCGATCAATAATTATATTTTTAACGACAGCTGGACATATTTTGCCAATATAAATTTATCAATTTCTTTTACATATGAGCAAGCGAAATGACAAGTTTTTGGCAAGCAGAACTTCTCAAAAAGTGTTGAAGTTGACCCGAGCCCGAACCAAGTTGATATCCTCTCTGAATCCACAGTGCACAGCACACTGCCACACGGTGTTACACAACACGCACCGCACACCACACACGTAACACAGAGGCCCAGAGGTCAGTTCCCACGCCACACCAGCAGACGTGCACGTGGCCCCACGAGCGCCAGGTACACGTGCAGCGGGCACGCTTTCGCGATTTACACGCGGCAGTGGCAGCTTCATAACACTTTCAAAACATTTTCTCCGCAGCAGCCGTTGTGAATTTGTCGACACACATTATGATTGTTTGACCACTAAACAAAAAAAACTGACGAACTTCTTGATTGCCAAGCCATCCAAGATCCAAGCTAACTACGCATACTTCATTGTTTATACATTTGTAGTTACTTCTTCATACGCGAACAACCGACCTCCCAGGACCGTGAAGTTGAAGTTCACGTATAAGAATATCGCGTTCGGCTGACTCAGTACGTTTCCAGGCAGCAATATGCGGTGTCAGGCGCGGCTGGTCGCTGTTTGGTTATGAATGGGGCGGCAGACCCCCTCCCCTCCCCCCCCCCCCCCCCCACACACACACACACACTTTAAAGCCCAGCAGCCGGCCTGCAGGCTACAGCACAGGGTGCAGTGCACAGTTCAGACCCCTGCTGCGGCTGTGGCGGCGGCGGCGGCACGCGACCTAACCCCTCCCTGGCCCGGCCCGACATGGCTATCTGGGCTCCGAATCGGCCGTGCTCGCCCGTCCGGCCGCACGTCCTGCCACGGCCGCCGCCGCCACAGCAGCAGCGGCCGCGGCAGCAGCAGCGCAGGAGCGGCAGCAGCGGCGGCGGCGGCGGCGGCGGCGGCGGCGGCGGCCGTGGCCGTGGCCGTCCGAGAGAGGGACGGGTGATGAATTATTGAACGGCGGGGGTCGGCCGTGTCGGCTGACAGCCGAGACACCGCTACCGGCCCGATAGCACCCGGAGACGAACGTGGCGCGCTGCTGGTGACAAGAGACGAACGTGGCGCGCTGCTGCTGACACGAGACGGCTGACAGTGTCAGTACAGTGTCACAGTCACACCAGTGCCACAGCGGTATCCCAGCGGTGTCACACTGTCACAGCGGTGTCACACTGTCACAGCGGTACCACAGCGGTACCACAGCGGTGTCACAGCGGTGTCACAGCGGTGTCACAGCGGTGTCACAGCGGTGTCACAGCGGTGTCACAGCGGTACCACAGCGGTACCACAGCGGTGTCACAGCGGTGTCACAGCGGTGTCACAGCGGTGTCACAGCGGTGTCACAGCGGTGTCACAGCGGTGTCACAGCGGTGTCACAGCGGTGTCACAGCGGTGTCACAGCGGTACCACAGCGGTGTCACAGCGGTGTCACAGCGGTGTCACAGCGGTGTCACAGCGGTGTCACAGCAGTGTCACAGCGGTGTCACAGCGGTACCACAGCGGTACCACAGCGGTACCACAGCGGTGTCACAGCGGTGTCACAGCGGTGTCACAGCGGTGTCACAGCGGTGTCACAGCGGTACCACAGCGGTGTCACAGCGGTGTCACAGCGGTGCCACAGCGGTGTCACAGCGGTACCACAGCGGTGTCACAGCGGTACCACAGCGGTGTCACAGCGGTGTCACAGCGGTACCACAGCGGTGTCACAGCGGTGTCACAGCGGTACCACAGCGGTACCACAGCGGTGTCACAGCGGTGCCACAGCGGTGTCACAGCGGTGTCACAGCGGTGTCACAGCGGTGTCACAGCGGTGCCACAGCGGTGTCACAGCGGTGTCACAGCGGTGTCACAGCGGTGTCACAGACAGCCGGACGCGGTGACCCGCATCAACGTCTCCGCCCGCACCGTAACACCGACCCGCCAATCAGAGCGGCGACCTTCCTGCGGTTACAAGCAGCTCATGAATACGTTAAAAACCATTAAGAGCCGACTGGGCGGCGCGCCGGCATATCTGAGAGGTCCCGGGGGCGGGTCCTCCCACGGACAACACTCCGGTCCAGTGACGTCACGCAGCGTCAATGCCGGACAGCCAATCAGCTGTCTCGAGGGGCCGGATGCGGCTCGGTGACCACCTCTGCGGCTCCCGTGTGTTCGCAGGAATTCGGCCGGGCCGCCTTAAAAGGCCGCCAGCGATGCTCGACGCACGCATGGCCGCGGTGGTCGTCACAGCTGTTCACTTGCAGAGCGATACAGAGCGGGGTTGTGTGTGGAACAAGCGCTTATCCTCTTGTCATCAAGGCACTAATTGGACCATTCGTCCTGTTCCAATGGGCATCGGCGGCCGGGTCAACCTTTCAGAGGCCCCACCGAGGAATTTTAACCCCGGTCCCTGGCAGCACAGAGCGTGCGCGCTCTCGCCCTCTGGCGGCAGAGATCGCATGTCGGGGCGGCCATGTGCGGGGTGCCCCCCTCCCCCCCCCCCCCGGCCGCGGAGCCTGCGAGGTCAAGCGGCCAGCCTTCCCGGCCCCTCCAGGCACACGCTTCACATCACCAGCTCTCAGAGAGCAGGCGGTCCACGGACGAACGAAACAGTCCATAAATACACACCTGTGTCGGCGGAACAGCGCGACAATGAGCCAAACGAACCGCCAGTCGAAACTGCCAAGGTCAAACACGGACGGCATCGTGACGCAACAAGACGATTCCTTGAAAGACACAATGAACATCGACTGTAGTAAACAGCATTGAGTACAGACTTTTGTCCGACCGAGGACAAACCGTAGTTTCGCATTACAGTCTGGGAGTGTCTTCGTTCAGTAGCTGGCTGCATTGTTTTCTTTGATCCCTGAACGTTTAGGTACTGGTCTATTCCTCTAGACGAGTGACAGATGATGGTTTTCATGCAAATCTCACAATGACATTAACCATTTTTACCAGAGAAGGTGTCAATTCTTCCACCTCTTTAATACGCTTTTACTATTTTACGCGTTCTACCCTTGTCTTGGGTTGACTTCTATCATAACATTGAAACATGGATCCTGCCTGCTCAACACGTCATTGCAGAACTCGCTCGCATCAGCACTCGCAATACACCGGGGCCATCCGACCCACCGCAGGCACGCAGCCATGCACTAACACAATCACGGCGGGAGCCACCGCTGTGACCTTGGCACACCTTAAAGGCACGGCCGGAGACGGCAGCCAGGCAAGCACTGCACCTGTGAGACGCAGTACCTGCATACTACACAGCAGACCATTCTGACAGGCCACGGTCAGCCGACCATTCTGACGGACCAAAGTCAGCGGACCATTCTGACAGGCCATGGTCAGCCGACCATTCTGACGGACCAAAGTCAGCAGACCATTCTGACAGGCCATGGTCAGCCGACCATTCTGAAGGACCAGTCAGCAGACCATTCTGACGGACCAGTCAGCAGACCATTCTGACGGACCAGTCAGCAGACCATTCTGACGGACCAAAGTCAGCGGACCATTTTGAAGGACCATAGTCAGCAGACCATGCTGGCAGGCATTTCTAACGGGCCACAATCGGCGGGCCATTCTGACGGGCCATTCTGACGGACCTTTCTGACGGACCATTCTGGCGGACCATTCTGACGGTCCATTCTGACGGACCATTCTGACGTGACCTTTCTGACGGACCATTCTGACGGACCATTCTGGCGGACCATTCTGACGGACCATTCTGAAGGATCGCCCTCAGTGGATCATTCCGAGAGCCAGCTGACTTGAGGGCCGGCCAGAAACCCAGTGTTTCAGAGGTCGACAGTGACACCAGAGGACGCTAGAATCACAGCTGGACTCGGCGGCAGTACACGGCCAAAGGTAACCGGCAACTGCGGCCAGACCGGTTACCTCCAGTCCTTCGCTTCAGCTGGCACCTCATATCCCCGTCCTCTGTCAATCCTTCGTGCCGGCAGATGTGCTGCTGGGCCTGGCCACGTGAGGGGTCACTGTGCTGCTGGGCCCGCCGTCAGCCTGGTCACGTGACTGGCCGCTGTGCTGCTGGGCCCGCCGTCAGCCTGGTCACGTCCCTGGCCGCTGTGCTGCTGGGCCCGCCGTGAGTCTGGTCACGTGACTGGCCGCTGTGCTGCTGGGCCTGACCCCGTGACTGGCCGCTGTGTTGCTGGGCCTGGTCACATGAGGGCCGCTGTGCTGCTGGGTCCGCCGTCAGCCTGGTCACGTGACTGACCGCTGTGCTGCTGGGTCCGCCGTCAGCCTGGTCACGTGACTGGCCGCTGTGCTGCTGGGCCCGCCGTGAGTCTGGTCACGTGACTGGCCGCTGTGCTGCTGGGCCCGCCGTGAGTCTGGCCACGTGACGGGCCGCGTTTCACGGCACAGCCCTGACCAGAGGTGCCGAGTCATGGCTGGTCCCGCGCGGCCCGGCGCGCCGCTCTGCCACGCTGCGGGCTGCCGTGCTCCACAGTCCACAGTGCAGCTGACTGGATCAGCTGGCCTCCTGTCCCAGTACATCACAAACCGTGTCCTCCCTCCTCTACTGTGGAGTTGTGGCCTTCCTTTAACTCAGTCGGGAGTCATCCCGCATCCGTCTTGTGATTTAATACGGACATCTATCCTCTAGCAATGGACACCGTTGTACCCGTGTCAGTCCCCCCCCCCCCCCCGCCAGCCGCTGCCGCTGCCGCTGCCGCTGCCGCTGCCGCTGCCGCTGCCGCTGCCGCTGCCGCTGCCACCGCCACCGCCACCGCCACCGCCACCGCCACGCCACCGCCACCGCCGCCATCGCCATCGCCATCGCAATAGCCGACACCATCGACATCGCAGACACCACCGGCACCGCCGCCGCCCACCGCCGCCGACACCACCGCCACCGCCGCGGTCACCGCCGCCCGCACCCACCACCGCTGCGAGCACCTACCACCGCCGCCCACCGACGCCGCCACCACCGCCGCCTACGTTCAACACACGGTGACTGGGTACAGGATGGCATTCAATTAGCTGGCGGTGGCGGGTCCGGGGGCGTCGGAACGGAGTAAGCCGCCGGACCGCGTCTCACCCGAAGGTGACCGGGCCTCACCCGAGGGTGACCGCGTGTGACCGCGTGTGACCGCGTGTGACGCGTGACCGAGCGGTCACGGGAGGGGGGAGGGGACACCGCACCGGTCGCCGACCACAGCCGTCTCAGTGGTGGACAGATGGAAGGCGGAATCGCATAAACTTGTCGGTACTGATCTCAACTGGACGGTACTGATCTCAACTGGTCGGTAACAATGGTCTCAACTGGTCGGTACTGATCTCAACTGGTCGGTAACAATGGTCTCAACTGGACGGTAGCAATGGTATCAACTGGGCGGTTCTGATCTCAACTGGACGGTAACAATGATCTCAACTGGACGGTACTGATCTCAACTGGACGGTAACAATGGCCCAGTGTCCTGAAATTGGTTTTTGCAAGAGTGTGATGAATGTCGAGAGGACGTCACTATTCCAGAAGGAGGTGGATATTCAGGTTAACATTTCAATATGATGGCTGGCAAGCTCCTAAACTGAAAAGTGGCAAATATAGATTATTTCGACTTCTTTCGCGGGAAGTTTTTTTCTCGAATGGTATCTGAATTTGCTTCATATGACAGCTGAATATTCTGAGACGTCTCTGGCGCAGTAAATACAAGACGTAAAATCCACCGGCTTTCCGGCCTGGTAGTGTGTTGTGGTGCCGGTGTATGTGGTGCTGAGTGAGGTGCATGCATGCCATACTGTTAAATGGGTAGGTAGGGACCTAGGAAGTAGGAAGATCATGATTTTGTATATCGAGTTTTGATTTGTATACTATTTAGCTCGATCGCTAGTGACGTCGATTCAATGGCAAGTGACGTGACAAAACAGTTTGTTTGGGTGTGGCTTTCCACTCATATTTGTGAAATTCAGGACACTGCAATGGCCTCAACTGGTCGGTACTGATCTCAACTGGACGGTAACAATGGTCTCAACTGGACGGTAGCAATGATCTCAACTGGACGGTAACAATGGTCTCAACTGGACGGTACTGATCTCAACTGGACGGTAACAATGGTCTCAACTGGTCGGTACTGATCTCAACTGGACGGTAACAATGGTATCAACTGGATGGTAACAATGGTCTCAACTGGACGGTACTGATCTAAACTGGACGGTAACAATGGTCTCAACTGGACGGTACTGATCTCAACTGGACGGTAACAATGGTCTCAACTGGACGGTAACAATGGTCTCAACTGGACGGTACTGCTCTCAACTGGACGGTAACAATGGTCTCAACTGGACGGTACTGATCTCAACTGGACGGTACCAATGGTCTCAACTGGTCGGTACTGATCTCAACTGGACGGTAACAATGGTATCAACTGGATGGTAACAATGGTCTCAACTGGACGGTACTGATCTAAACTGGACGGTAACAATGGTCTCAACTGGACGGTACTGATCTCAACTGGACGGTAACAATGGTCTCAACTGGACGGTAACAATGGTCTCAACTGGACGGTACTGCTCTCAACTGGACGGTAACAATGGTCTCAACTGGACGGTACTGATCTCAACTGGACGGTAACAATGGTCTCAACTGGTCGGTACTGATCTCAACTGGACGGTAACAATGGTATCAACTGGACGGTAACAATAGTCTCAACTGGACGGTAACAATAGTCTCAACTGGACGGTAACAATGGTCTCAACTGGACGGTAACAATGGTCTCAACTGAACGGTACTGGTCTCAACTGGACGGTAACAATGGTCTCAACTGGACGGTAGCAATTGTCTCAACTGGACGGTACTAATCTCAACTGGACGGTAACAATGGTCTCAACTGGTCGGTACTGATCTCAACTGGACGGTAACAATGGTCTCAACTGGTTGGTACTGATCTCAACTGGACGGTACTCATCTCAACTGGTCGGTAACAATGGTCTCAACTGGACGGTAACAATGATCTCAACTGGACGGTAACAATGGTATCAACTGGTCGGTACTGATCTCAACTGGATGGTAACAATGGTCTCAACTGGTCGGTACTGATCTCAACTGGTCGGTAACAATGATCTCAACTGGACGGTAACAATGGTCTCAACTGGTCGGTAACAATGGTATCAACTGGTCGGTAACAATGGTCTCAACTGGGCGGTAAAAATGGTCTCAATGGGTCGGTACTGATCTCAACTGGTCGGTAACAATGGTCTCAACTGGACGGTACTGATCTCAACTGGACGGTACTGATCTCAACTGGACGGTAACAATGGTCTCAACTGGTCGGTACTGATCTCAACTGGACGGTAACAATGGTCTCAACTGGACGGTACTGATCTCAACTGGTCGGTACAGATCTCAACTGGTCGGTACTGATCTCAACTGGTCGGTACTGATCTCAACTGGACGGTAACAATGGTCTCAACTGGGCGGTACTGATCTCAACTGGACGGTAACAATGGTATCAACTGGACGGTAACAATGGTCTCAACTGGACGGTAACAATGATCTCAACTGGTCGGTAACAATGGTCTCAACTGGGCGGTACTGATCTCAACTGGACGGTACTGATCTCAACTGGACGGTTACAATGGTCTCAACTGGACGGTAACAATGAACTCAACTGGACGGTACTGATCTCAACTGGTCGGTAACAATGGTCTCAATTGGACGGTAACAATGATCTCAACTGGACGGTACTGATCTCAACTGGTCGGTAACAATGGTCTCAATTGGTCGGTAACAATGGTCTCAACTGGTCGGTAACAATGGTCTCAACTGGACGGTACTGATCCCAACTGGTCGGTAACAATGGTCTCAACTGGACGGTAACAATGGTCTCAACTGGACGGTAACAATGCTGGTCGGTAACAATGGTCTCAACTGGGCGGTACTTATCTCAACTGGTCGGTAACAATGGTCTCAACTGGACGGTAACAATGGTCTCAACTGGTCGGTAACAATGGTCTCAACTGGACGGTACTGATCTCAACTGGGCGGTAACAATGGTCTCAACTGGACGGTAACAATGGTCTCAACTGGTCGGTAACAATGGTCTCAACTGGGCGGTACTGGTCTCAACTGGACGGTAACAATGGTCTCAACTGGACGGTAACAATCAGTGTTGGATTTTTCATTTCATGACCTGGTCCCGGAGAGTAAAAATCCATAGGTGAAGAGTAAAATTGTATTGTCAGGCAAGCTAAGATTTTCATTTTTGTTTGTTGTTGCTTGCCGGATTCCACCGGTTGTGTATTCAATATAACGGAACATCAATCAACATCAGGAACATTAAATGACAAGACCCAGTAAAACATACATGAGCAATGATGGTATTCAGTCGAAACATATATGCTAATATACACGAAATATGAGATATAATATTGAGTATTATACCCCATATTATACAGTATCATACCCCGTAATATATACAATATTATACATATGTATTATATATAAGTATTATACATATACAAACAATTACATATTATACAATTACATATTATACAATTACAGATTATTCATACTATACATATATTATACATAGTATAAAATAGACGAAATACGGGGTCAGGCAATTATTTGAATGGCCAAATTATTTCAAGTACTTTTATCTGTAATGTACCTGGCCGGAGTAGCGCTATATTACGTAATATTTTACTGGGCTTAAGTGACTACGTGGGTGGCAAAGGTCACTATGTTTCCTGTGGTGGTTCCTGTGTTTGTATTTATTTATCTGGAAAGTAAAAAAAATCTTGATTTGTAATAGATAATAAATCTTTCTGAGGAAAATGGAATTATATTTTAACTACGATGTCAGTAAGATGAGGCGAAAAGAGAGCAAATTTCCTGAACAAATATGAAGAGAGCAAAATTCTTTGGACCTGAAAAGTCCAGAAAATGGCCTAAATTCCATGGCTGGTAACAATGGTCTCAACTGGTCGGTAACAATGGTCTCAACTGGACGGTACTGATCTCAACTGGTCGGTAACAATGGTCTCAACTGGACGGTAACAATGGTCTCAACTGGACGGTAACAATGGTCTCAACTGGTCGGTAACAATGGTCTCAACTGGGCGGTACTGATCTCAACTGGTCGGTAACAATGGTCTCAACTGGACGGTAACAATGGTCTCAACTGGTCGGTAACAATGGTCTCAACTGGACGGTACTGATCTCAACTGGACGGTAACAATGGTCTCAACTGGACGGTAACAATGGTCTCAACTGGTCGGTAACAATGGTCTCAACTGGGCGGTACTGGTCTCAACTGGACGGTAACAATGGTCTCAACTGGACGGTAACAATGGTCTCAACTGGACAGTAGCAATGGTCTCAACTGGTCGGTAACAATGGTCTCAACTGGGCGGTACTGATCTCAACTGGACGGTAACAATGGTCTCAACTGGGCGGTACTGATATCAACTGGTCGGTAGCAATGGTCTCAACTGGTCGGTACTGATCTCAACTGGACGGTAACAATGGTCTCAACTGGGCGGTACTGAGCTTAACTGGACGGTAACAATGGTCGCAACTGGTCGGTACTGATCTCAACTGGACGGTAACAATTGTCTCAACTGGGCGGTACTGATCTCAACTGGACGGTAACAATGGTCTCAACTGGACGGTAACAATGGTCTCAACTGGACGGTAACAATGGTCTCAAGTGGACAGTAACAATGGTCTCAACTGGTCGGTAACAATGGTCTCAACTGTGCGGTACTGATCTCAACTGGTCGGTAACAATGGTCTCAACTGGTCGGTAACAATGGTCTCAACTGGTCGGTAACAATGGTCTCAACTGGACGGTAACAATGGTCTCAACTGGACGGTAACACTGGTCTCAACTGGTCGGTACTGATCTTAACTGGACGGTACTGATCTCAGCTGGTCGGTAACAATGGCCTCAACTGGACGGTAACAATGGTCTCAACTGGTCGGTAACAATGGTCTCAACTTGTCGGTAACAATGGTCTCAACTGGTCGGTACTGATCTCAACTGGTCGGTAACAATGGTCTCAACTGGTCGGTAACAATGGTATCAACTGGGCAGTACTGATCTCAACTGGACGGTACTGATCTCAACTGGTCAGTAACAATGGTCTCAACTGGTCGGTAACAATGGTCTCAACTGGTCGGTACTGATCTCAACTGGTCGGTAACAATGGTATCAACTGGTCGGTAACAATGGTCTCAACTGGTCGGTAACAATGGTATCAACTGGACGGTACTGATCTCAACTGGACGGTAACAATGGTCTCAACTGGTCGGTACTGATCTCAACTGGACAGTAACAATGGTCTCAACTCGCCGAGGCGACTCACCCAGCCGGGTACGCCACGAGGCCCTCCGACGGCGAGACATCGACAGCGGCGTTACTGCTGACCGTGACGCCCAGTACCCGCTCCAGACGGATCTGAAACACACAGGGAGCGGGTCCGGTCAGACCAATACACCCCCTGACCGTGACACCCAGCACCCGCTCCAGACGGATCTGAAACGTAGGACGAGACGCGTCACACACAGCCGTGCCGGGCATGACACATGCCATTCACACTCACAGTCATACCCGTCACTGTATCGATTCGACTCTAGACTTCACTCGGGCCGAAGTGCATGCGTGTCCAGTTCCATTTAAGGACACATGAGCACGTGACTGCATGTCTTGCCCTTCTCAAACTCTGGTATTTAACGTAGCCAGGACATAGTGACGTGACATAGTGGCATGCCGTAGTGACGTGACGTAGTGACGTGACTGTGACGTTACGTGGAGTGACGTAACGGGGAGTGACGTAACGGGGAGTGACGGAGTGACGTAACGTGGAGTGACGTGGAGTGACGTGGAGTGACGGAGTGACGTGACGTGACAGTGACGTCACGTGACGGGGTGACGTGACACGACACGGTGACGTGAAGTGACGGAGCCGCGGCGCCAGTGGCTGACAAAAGACACCGAGCCTGGCCGGCCGAATCTGATCACGTGTCCAATCGGCGGCGGCGGCGGTGGTGGTGGTGGTGGTGGTGGTGGTGGTGGTGGTGGTGGTGGTGGTGGTGGTGGTGGTGGTGGTGGTGGTGGCGGTGGCGGTGGCGGTGGCGGTGGCGGTGGCGGTGGCGGCGGTGGCGGCGGTGGCGGCGGTGGCGGCGGTGGCGGCGGTGGCGGCGGTGGTGGCGGCGGTGGCGGCGGTGGCGGCGGTGGCGGCGGTGGCGGCGGTAGCGGCGGCGGCGGCGGCGGCGGTGGTGGCGGCGGCGGCGGCGGCGGCGGCGGCGGCGGCGGCGGTGGCGGTGGCGGTGGCGGCGGTGGCGGCGGTGGCGGCGGTGGCGGCGGCGGCGGCGGCGGCGGCGGCGGCGGCGGCGGCGGCGGCGGCGGCGGCGGCGGCGGCGGCGGCGGTGGCGGTGGCGGTGGCGGTGGCGGTGGCGGTGGCGGTGGCGGTGGCGGTGGCGGTGGCGGTGGCGGTGGCGGTGGCGGTGGCGGTGGTGGCGGTAGTGGCGGTGGCGGTAGTGGCGGTGGCGGTAGTGGCGGTGGCGGCAGTGGCGGTGGCGGCGGTGGCGGTGGCGGTGGCGGTGGCGGTGGCGGTGGCGGTGGCGGTTGTGGCGGCGGTGGCGGCGGTGGCGGCGGTGGCGGCGGTGGCGGTGGCGGTGGTGGCGGTGGCGGCGGCGGCGGCCCGCAATGGGGCCGAGCGGAGCGTGCCTGAACGGCGCCGATCGGCCAGCCAAGGTCACACAAGGTCAGCGGCCGGGCTGCACGCCAACATCGGCCCGAGTGGGCCGCGGATCGACACATTGTGTCATGCGGCAGAGCCGCTGGCCAGAGCCAAGAGCGGACCAGAAAAAGAGGGTCTGAGGGTGCAAATCTAGAGTCTCATACAGCTCTTTAAAAGTTCATCAGAGTTTGTGTCATCATGCATCAATAGCTGATTTAATACAAGCTGTCTGAGTACAAGTCGTTTGGAATTTCTTTTAAGTCAGGAAATGTGTCAATTTCCGGATGATTTCAGGGCGGGACATGGACTGCTTTGGCTGCTCTTGGCTGCGCCAGTGACCCGGGCGGAGCCGCCGCCGCCGCCGCCGCCGCCGCCGCCGCCGCCGCCGCCGCCGGCCAGTCGTCTGGGGTCGACTGGAGACTGCGATGGGGAGTGGTCAGTATCCCCTGCCGCCAACACTGGCCACTGCAGTCTCCCCACAGCTGGCCACTGGAGTCTCCCCACAGCTGACCATTGCAGTCTCGGACCACATATGTATATTGTATATATGTATGTATAGTAACCATTACCATAGTATTCCCCCTTCATATCGACACATATGTATAGTATTTGCCTATGCTGTGAATGTGATGTCTCGACCTTTTCTCTCAAATGTCATCGTCATTGTGCCTTGCTCTTTAAACACAGTTAAACACATAAAATGCACAAGCGGATATCACGACAACGAGGTGCAAAATAAGCTCGTAACGCCATCTGAAGGTGGCATGACACCACATGCATTCCAACTTAGGAAAACAAGGCCACATAGCCATAACCGGCATGTCTGCATACAGCCGATAGCCAAAAACACCCCTGATGTGACGCCGTGCCGTTAGACCCCAGTGAACCAGTTCGGCCGCCGCGTCGCTTTGTGCTCCTCACTGCAGCCTGCACACCTAGAACCGGTGTCTGATGACGGCAAACCCGGTAGCTGGATCGCCTTGTCCACTAACCAGTCGCCGGCTATCCATACCAGAACATCAGTCATTCGGTCACCCATGCCAATACACCACAACTGTTCAGCCGGTTAGTGCGGCATTTTAGCGCGTCACCATCTCCAGCGACGTCACCACCTTCCGTGACGTCACCATCTCCAGTGACGTCACCACCTCCCGTGACGTCACCATATCACATGACGTCACCACATATCGTGACGTCACCATCTCCCGTGACGTCACGGGCCGGTTCAGCGGAGCCGGGTCAGAGGCCGGGGAATTGGTGTAACCGACAGACTGTTAGCCGCTGCTCGGGTGACCGGCCACCTCCGGACTGACCCCGCCAGATGGCACAGCGTCCAACACCGAGCGCAGTCTCAAAACAACGGCCGCCGCAACCACCGCGCACTGCTTGCCGCCACCGCTGCCACTGCCGCCACTGCTGCCACCGCCACCACCGCTGCCGCCAACAGGCAGACACCGAAGAGCCTTAGCGGATGGCGGTCACACAGCCAGGAGCGTGGCAATCTGGGACCACCGGGGCCGGAGCGAGGGCCGTGGCCGGGCCGGGGCCTGGCTGTGCCCGGCTGTAGCGGGGGCTCTGGCGAGGGCTGTGGCGGGGGCAGTGGCGGGGCTGTAGCGGGGCTGTAGCGGGGCTGTAGCGGGGCTGTAGCGGGCCGTGGCTGTGCCGGTGCCTGAGCCGTGGCGGTGCCGTGGCGGTGCCGTGCCTGAGCCGTGGCGGTGCCGTGGCGGTGCCGTGGCGGTGCCGGGATCGGGGCTGGGGCCGTGGCAGCTTGCCAGGAGGCCGGGCGCGGCACACCTGCAGTGAGCTGCGGGCTGGACGGCGCGGCCAGGGTGAGCCGCGCTGACGGCCTGGCCGCTCCCAGACAACAGGCCACGGCCAGAGAGGCCAGCGAGGGGACACGGACCGTCAGCCTGGCCGCTCCCAGACAAGCCACGGCCAGAGAGGCCAGAGAGGGGACACGGACCGTCAGCCTGGCCGCTCCCAGACAACAGGCCACGGCCAGAGAGGCCAGCGAGGGGACACGGACCGTCAGCCTGGCCGCTCCCAGACAACAGGCCACGGCCAGAGAGGCCAGCGAGGGGACACGGACCGTCAGCCTGGCCGCTCCCAGACAACAGGCCACGGCCAGAGAGGCCAGCGAGGGGACACGGACCGTCAGCCTGGCCGCTCCCAGACAACAGGCCACGGCCAGAGGCCAGAGAGGGGACACGGGCCCACCGAGCCGCCGAGCAGGTGCACAGCCAGCACAAAACACCTCGCGAACAGCTCTCCCAGTTCACAGCCGGCACAAAACACCTCGCCAACAGCTCTCCCAGTTCGCACACGGCGCGAAGAACAGCGCGAAATTAGCACGTGGAAGGGAGAAGAAACATAAGTAAAGGGGAAGGCAGGCGGACATCGCCAAAAGACAACACAAAAGACAAGACTAAAAGAGCACGATAAAAAGGTTTTGATGACTTGAGACAGCTCAGCGCCAGACTGGTGGATGAGCTCAGTACCCTGCGGCTGCCTGGGGCTCCGGCTCGGGTAAGGCGGCGGACCCATGTCACGTGACTGATCAGTGACGTCATCGCTCCTGAGCGAAGACACCAGCGACACCAGCGACACCAGCGACACCAGCGTCACCAGCGTCACCAGCGACACCAGTGACACCAGCTACACCAGGCGACACCAGCGTCACCAGCGACACACCAGCGACACCAGCGTCACCAGCGACACCAGCGACACCAGCGTCACCAGCGACACCAGCGACACCAGCGACACCAGCGACGCCAGCGTCACCAGCGACACCAGCGACACCAGCGACACCAGCGACGCCAGCGTCACCAGCGACACCAGCGCGATCAGCGACACCAGCGACACCAGCGACACCAGCGACACCAGCTACACCAGGCGACACCAGCGTCACCAGCGACACACCAGCGACACCAGCGACACCAGCGTCACCAGCGACACCAGCGACACCAGCGACACCAGCGACACCAGCGACACCAGCGACACCAGTGCGGTCAGCGACACCAGCGACACCAGCGACACCAGCGACACCAGCGACACCAGCGACACCAGTGCGGTCAGCGACACCAGTGCGGTCAGCGACACCAGCGACACCAGCGTCACCAGCGACACCAGCGACACCAGCGACACCAGCGTCACCAGCGACACCAGCGACACCAGCGACACCAGTGCGGTCAGCGACACCAGCGACACCAGCGACACCAGCGACACCAGCGTCACCAGCGACACCAGCGTCACCAGCGACACCAGCGTCACCAGCGCGGCCAGCGACACCAGCGACATCAGCGTCACCAGCGACACCAGTGCGGTCAGCGACACCAGCGACACCAGCGTCACCAGCGACACCAGCGTCACCAGCGCGGCCAGCGATACCAGCGACACCAGCGTCACCAGCGACACCAGTGCGGTCAGCGCCACCAGCGCCACCAGCGTCACCAGCGACACCAGCGACACCAGCGACACCAGCGACACCAGCGACACCAGCGACACCAGCGACACCAGTGACACCAGCTACACCAGCGACACCAGCGACACCAGCGACACCAGCGACACCAGCGACACCAGTGCGGTCAGCGACACCAGCGACACCAGCGACACCAGCGACACCAGCGACACCAGCGTCACCAGCGACACCAGCGACACCAGCGACACCAGCGACACCAGCGCGGTCAGCGACACCAGCGACACCAGCGTCACCAGCGACACCAGCGACACCAGCGACACCAGCGTCACCAGCGACACCAGTGCGGTCAGCGACACCAGCGACACCAGCGTCACCAGCGCGGCCAGCGACACCAGCGACACCAGCGTCACCAGCGACACCAGTGCGGTCAGCGACACCAGCGACACCAGCGGCACCAGCGTCACCAGCGCGGCCAGCGACACCAGCGACACCAGCGACACCAGTGCGGTCAGCGACACCAGCGACACCAGCGTCACCAGCGACACCAGCGCCACCAGCGCCACCAGCGACACCAGCGTCACCAGCGACACCAGCGACACCAGCGACACCAGCGACACCAGTGCGGTCAGCGACACCAGCGACACCAGCGACACCAGCGACACCAGCGAAACCAGCGACACCAGCGACACCAGTGCGGTCAGCGACACCAGCGACACCAGCGTCACCAGCGACACCAGCGACACCAGTGCGGTCAGCGACACCAGCGACACCA
The DNA here is from genome assembly GCA_036785665.1 of Chirona hameri. Classification (NCBI taxonomy): domain Eukaryota; kingdom Metazoa; phylum Arthropoda; class Thecostraca; order Balanomorpha; family Balanidae; genus Chirona; species Chirona hameri. The sequence continues at coordinate 28,317 of JAXIVJ010003031.1, forward strand.
GCGACACCAGCGACACCAGCGACACCAGTGCGGTCAGCGACACCAGCGACACCAGCGTCACCAGCGACACCAGCGACACCAGCGTCACCAGCGACACCAGCGACACCAGCGACACCAGTGCGGTCAGCGACACCAGCGACACCAGTGCGGTCAGCGACACCAGCGACACCAGCGACACCAGCGACACCAGCGTCACCAGCGCGGCCAGCGACACCAGCGACACCAGAGTCACCAGCGACACCAGTGCGGTCAGCGACACCAGTGCGGTCAGCGACACCAGCGACACCAGCGTCACCAGCGGCACCAGCGTCACCAGCGCGGCCAGCGACACCAGCGACACCAGCGTCACCAGCGACACCAGTGCGGTCAGCGACACCAGTGCGGTCAGCGACACCAGCGACACCAGCGTCACCAGCGCCACCAGCGCCACCAGCGACACCAGCGACACCAGCGACACCAGCGTCACCAGCGACACCAGCGACACCAGCGACACCAGTGCGGTCAGCGACACCAGCGACACCAACGACACCAGCGACACCAGCGACACCAGCGTCACCAGCGACACCAGTGCGGTCAGCGACACCAGCGACACCAGCGACACCAGCGACACCAGCGACACCAGTGCGGTCAGCGACACCAGCGACAACAGCGCCACCAGCGACACCAGCGTCACCAGCGTCACCAGCGACACCAGCGACACCAGCGACACCAGCGACACCAGCGACACCAGCGACACCAGCGACACCAGCGATACCAGCGATACCAGCGACACCAGCGACACCAGCGTCACCAGCGACACCAGCGCGGTCAGCGACACCAGCGTCACCAGCGACACCAGCGACACCAGCGACACCAGTGCGGTCAGCGACACCAGCGACACCACCGACACCAGCCACACCAGTGACACCAGTGACACCAGTGACACCAGTGACACCAGCGACACCAGCGACACCAGCGACACCAGCACACCAGCGCGGACGGCGCGGTACACCTTGTGGGATGACAGCGTCACCCCACAAGGAGCCTCAGAGAAGCACGTCACATCTTGATCACATCGTCACATCGTCACATCTCACATCATCATACCATAACAATCCTCCGTAACTGCCATGCGAGAGCAGGGCGACAGAGTGCACGACTCGTTACAGCGCGGAGAACTATTCCCCTGTGAGAGCCACCAGTCGGGTTCGTTAAACCCAGGGGTGTGTTCTGGTTCTCAATACTGGAGGAAGCGGTATTTCTGCTGTCGGGCAGATCGTTATCGTACCGTCAGCCACAGTGAGGCCGTCTGTCCACCACACAATCTGGTGACGCCTACAGAACAGAGGGACCATCGGCCGTATGTTTGGTAACTGTCCACCGCACAGCCTGGTGACGCCTTCAGAACAGAGGGACCATCGGCCGTATGTTTGGTAAATATCCGCCACACAGCCTGGTGACGCCTACAGAACAGAGGGACCATCGGCCGTATGTTTGGTAAATGTCCACCACACAGCCTGGTGACGCCTACAGAACAGAGGGACCATCGGCCGTATGTTTGGTAAATGTCCGCCACACAGCCTGGTGACGCCTTCAGAACAAGTGATAGCGCCAACTAGCTGTCTGCACAGTCGGGGCCTGAGCAGAGGCATCATACCAGCTGCAGCCTCCGCAGGCAAGGTCGACACTGATCCCAAACATCAAACAGGATGGCACTCAACTCTCCGTAAACCGGCGCAAACCGCCGATCCGCTGCCAAAAATGGTTTGGGCCAGCTTTTACTACGGGTACGAAGTGTCGTAAGATTTCAGCATGACGGCAATAAGCTGGTCGTCCCAGCCTTACATGGGTCCGGGAGACAGGGCCACACAAGGCCACTATGGCGATCAGTCAGCTCCATCACACACACACACACACGCACACACAGGCGTCGGCGAGCGGCCAGCAGCAACGTCACAAAAGCATCGGATATCAGTCAAAACGGCCCCGGCAATCAACCATTATCATCAATATCAGCTGACTGAGCTTAACATAATACCACAAGGCATGAGCCAAAACAGCACCGGTCTTTGACAAACAGTTACCGCCCAGCAGCAGTAGCTACAGACCAGTCATCGAACAACAATAGCGGCAGGCGTCCGTAGCCAGTCTATCCGGCGCCCGGGTGTCGTTTTTAGCACCGCTCGCCTTCTTCCTGTTGGCTCCAAGGTAAGCCGGTGAGCCAGCCCTGTGCCTACTAACCAGCGTACGGCCCGCCCCGCCACCGCTGGCCGGCCTGCCGCTGGGCAGTGGACGGCACCCGAGCCGGTCCGGTCCGCCGGTCCGCCGGTCCGGTCCGCCCGCCCGACACACATGTCCGGGTCAGCATTACCGATACACGGGCAGACATCATTATCGTACGGTCGAGGTTGCGGCGGCTCTGCCGGAACGGGGCATTCTAAGCACGGACGCGGACACGGACATCGTATCCACCAGGGCGGAGGGAGAGCGCTGACACCAGGGAGGAGGGCAGAGGGCAGCAGAGTTACAGCAGAGTGACAGCAGAGTGGACAAAAACTGGCCATCATGGGCGACGCGGTGCCGAAGATGACGCGGCACTGTCGACACCTCCACCGACGCAGCCCCCACAGACCAGGAAGGAGGTCTGCCTGTCCAGACGAGGGGCAAGCAGCGTGACAGGAGTGGTAAGCAGTTGCCGGTGCAGCCAGGTAGGACAGGGACAGGTAAAGGTCGGGTGTAAGGTCAGGTGTAAGGTCGGGTATCTGGATATCAGGTCGGGTGTAAGGTCGGGTGTAAGGTCGGGTGTAAGATCGGGTGTCAGGATATCAGGTCGGGTGTAAGGTCGGGTGTAAGGTCAGGTGTAAGGTCGGGTGTAAGGTCGGGTGTCAGGATATCAGGTCGGGTGTAAGGTCGGGTGTCAGGATATCAGGTCGGGTGTAAGGTCGGGTGTAAGGTCGGGTGTAAGGTCGGGTGTAAGGTAGGGTGTCAGGTCGTGTGTCAGGTAGGGTGTCAGGTCGGGTGTAAGGTCGGGTGTAAGGTCGGGTGTCAAGATATCAGGTCGGGTATCAGGTTGGGAGTCAGGTTGTTTGCTGGTGGGGCATCAGGTAGGGTGTCAGGTCGGGCCAGAATGGGTCTGGACGACTAGGGCCTTCTACTGAACTGATTTGAGAGTTGTGTGGTCGTTGGATTTATATTGTGATGGTCTTGCAGCAAGCAATGGCTATCCTTAATCATAAGCCAATCACACATCTGATGTGACTTTCAAGTAGATTGCCCAGTCCAGATCTGTGTGGATCCACACACACTGTCTGCTTGAAACAGCGTATTGGTGACGAAACACCCCTGCCACCGTCTCCCGTGACTCCCGTGTCTCCCGTGTCGTCCCGTGTCGTCTCGCGTCACTCCCGTCACTCCCGTGTCTCCCGTGACTCCCGTGACTCCCGTGTCGTCTCGCGTCACTCCCGTGTCTCCCGTGACTTCCGTGTCGTCTCGCGTCACTCCCGTGTATCCCGTGACTCCCGTGACTCCCGTGTCGTCCCGCGTTGTCCCGTGACTCCCGTGACTCCCGTGACTCCCGTGACTCCCGTGTCGTCTCGCGTCACTCCCGTGTATCCCGTGACTCCCGTGACTCCCGTGACTCCCGTGACTCCCGTGACCCCCATGACTCCCGTGACTCCCGTGACTCCCGTGTATCCCGTGACTCCCGTGTTGTCCCGTCACTCCCGTGTCGTCCCGTGTCGTCCCGTGTCTCCCATGTCGTCCCGTGTCTCCCGAGTCCCGTCACTCCCATGTCGTCCCGTGTCTCCCGCCGCTCCCATGTCGTTCCGTCACCCCTGATGACGTCATTTGATAGCCGAGTCTGGTCGGTGACCCCCGTGTGACCGAGACGGTCGCCGCCGAGCCCGGCCGCCCCACAGCGGCGGCTCAGTGGTGGGAACGCGGCTGACCCGGAGCAGCGGCCACACCGTCAAATTAGTCCTGACAAACCGCCGGCCGCCTCGGGAGCCCTCGGGAGCCGCCAGGAGCCGCCAGGAGCCGCCAGGCCGGCCGCTGCACTGGTCTGTCCGTCTCTACAAGGAAGCAGCAGAGCCTGCCACGGACAGCCAGCTAACTGACCACTGACCAGTGGCCCGTTTCTCCATTTTTTTTTACTTGGAAGTTTTGTTCCGTCAAAACTTTGACTGTAAAGAATGATTTTTGTTTAGTCTGCGGGTGCAAATGGCTGAAGAGCATAACAAATAGACTGATACTTGACTTTCCGAACAATGGCCAGAACGTAAGTGATGCGACACAAATTGTCAAAAAAATCGCACGGCGGAACCTCCAAATTCCCAACATCCGAAATTGTTGCAGTGATTTAGGGAAGGAAACTGGCACTTTTCCAAAAAATTAAACCCAAAACTTTTTAAACCTCCAAAAAAAGTTGTTGCGTATTCAGGTTTACAGCCCCGCCACCGATACCATCGTCATGGGGGCCATGGATAACCATGGGACACTAAAAACACGTTATGCAAAAGACGGCAGTACTTTAGACTGAGACTTAGCCCAGTTTCCCATATACACATACGCAACGATACAGGGTACCTTTTTAACATACGACCCGGGAGTCTCGGTCCCCGACTGACGCCAAGACCATATCTATACAGGAAATACGAATGACGATTCGTCAACTTTCCACATCATAATATATGCACATATTGGCATATATGAAAATAGGTTGTGTAGAAACGCGCATCAAAAACGACGCAAAAATTACTGGTATACGCTGCACGCATTACACAATGTTCCGCCGCTGGCGAAAAAAAAATCCGCGAACTTAGATCGTGGAACCACTTATCTGACACTGCTGACCAGTGACCAGTGACCAGTGACGCCCGTCTGAATTGTGTTGACTCTCCCCGACACCACTGCGTGAGTGGTGAGAGCGGCGGAGGGGAGAGGGCTGAGCCGGGACGCTCGGCTGCCTCCGGTGACGTAAAGCGACGCTCGTGTCAGTAATACGTGGGAGTCTGAAGGATGCAGCCGAGTGTTTCACTTTCCAGGCCAGCCAGCCAGCACGCTGTTCAGTGCACAGAGACCGCGGTCAGAGCCGGACGAAACGGACCACGGACCACGGACCACGGACCACGGAAACGGACCACGGAAACGGACCACGGACCACGGACCACGACCGGACGCCACGGGCCAGCGGCAACAAGAGCTAGTCGGCGACAGCAGCGCTGTTTCTGGCGCTCGCTGGTACGTCACAGACAGCTACAGCGTCGTCGTGGCCTCACGCGTGATGTCATCAGCGGCATACGGCCGTAAATTCCCATCGGACGCGACGGGATAGCAGTGGCCATCAGACAGATTCTGGGTGTCGAAGGCGAACACACAGACACAGCGTAGCATCCTGTTGGAGTGGCCATCAGACAGATTCGGGGTGTCGAAGGCGAACACACAGACACAGCGTAGCATCCTGTTGGAGTGGCCATCAGACAGATTCGGGGTGTCGAAGGCAAACACACAGACACAGCGTAGCATCCTGTTGGAGTGGCCATCAGACAGATTCGGGGTGTCGAAGGCGAACACACAGACACAGCGTAGCATCCTGTTGGAGTGGCCATCAGACAGATTCTGGGTGTCGAAGGCAAACACACAGACACAGCGTAGCATCCTGTTGGAGTGGCCATCAGACAGATTCTGGGTGTCGAAGGCCAACACACAGACACAGCGTAGCATCCTGTTGGAGTGGCCATCAGACAGATTCTGGGTGTCGAAGGCAAACACACAGACACAGCGTAGCATCCTGTTGGAGTGGCCATCAGACAGATTCGGGGTGTCGAAGGCGAACACACAGACACAGCGTAGCATCCTGTTGGAGTGGCCATCAGACAGATTCTGGGTGTCGAAGGCAAACACACAGACACAGCGTAGCATCCTGTTGGCGAGGCGCCATTTCCCGACACCACCCTCATCAGCATACTGAGCATCCTCGGCAGGTACAGTTACCAGCATTAAACATGCAGGTTGTATGGGGACTGGACAGTAGAGTCGGCAGTAGATGATGCACAGCAGCCCCGGTTCGTCTGTGTCCCACTGACAGCTCTCCGACAGCAGCAGCTGCGCCGGCCGGCCGGCTGCGTGGCGGGCTGCCGGCTGTGTAGTGTGTACTATAGTACCGGCTACGGCCCTGTACTATAGTACCGGCTACGGCCCTGTGTAGTACACGGGCAGCGGCTGAGGACGCAACGACCCGACTACGGACCCGACTACCCGCACTGGCTGCGTGGCAGGCGGGGCTCCGTGGCTGGGAGCAGGGCGTTTCGGGCGGAACCTGCGGGGATGAGGGGCCAGCGGAACCGCCACCCGGTCTCCAGCCGGCCGCACTGCGGTGTGCCAACAGGGTGCCGACCCGCCCTCAGAGTCAATGTTGGCACACCGGAGGGGCGGCGGCGGGCGGGCGGAGGGGCGTGCGAACGGCGCAGGACAACCTGCCCGTCCCTCCACCGCCGTCCGCCATCCGCCGTCCGCCGTCTACCGTCTACCGTCCACCGTCCACCGTCCACCGTCCACCGTCCACCGTCTACCGTCTACCGTCTACCGTCTACCGTGTACCGTCTACCGTCTATCGTCTATCGTCTATCGTCTATCGTCTATCGTCTACCGTCTACCGTCTACCGTCTACCGTCCACCGTGTACCGTCTACCGTCTATCGTCTATCGTCTATCGTCTACCGTCTACCGTCTACCGTCTACCGTCTACAGTCCACCGTCTACCGTCTACCGTCTACCGTCTACCGTCTACAGTCCACAGTCCACCGTCTACCGTCCGCCGTCCACCGTCTACCGTCCGCCGAGCGGCGCAGCGCTGGTTGAGGAGTAATTTACCGGTGGTGGTCACACGCCGCCACGCTGCACCACCGCAGTGTTCTGACTCCATCCCTCGCACCTCAGGAGCGGGGCCCGGTCCAGAGGTGACTGAGGTCGTCAGGTCGTCAGGTCAGCGGCTGATTGGCGTCGGTTCAATGCCGGCGACAGGCCGTCAGTCCCGGGCGGCCGCGGCTCGGGGGCTCGTCGTGGGCGCGGACCAGTCGCGGTCCAGATTAAGTGGTGATGCCCTGAGAGGCCCTTCGGACCTCGCGGCAGCGGCGGCGGCGGCGGCGGCGGTGGCGAGCGTCAAATACCGACTAATTGCCAGAAGAGCCGGGGATGACCGATTTCCCAGTGGAGCCGCAAACAGCACACACTTTGGCGTCTCGTCCCGTGGGAAGCGGCCAGACAGCGGCATACTGCACTACTGCAGTCTCCCCTCCAGTCCCATCCCCACTCCCAAACCCAGCGGCCCGGCGCTGCTCCGCGGCCGCCAGCAGCACAGTACGGCGGTTCAGCAGAGCCTCCTCAGTCCTCACAGCCAGTCCAGACTCCAGCTCTGAGCTTTGACCGACCACCATAGCGTCACGCTGTCTACTGCCCACAATCGGAGGTAAATGCTCCAAATGCCGAACATCACCATCGCACTCACTGGCGTTCGTTCGCTACTAACGTCATCCACTCACTAACGTCCTCATTCACTCGCTAACGACCGTCATTCACTCACTAACGTCCTCATTCACTCACTAAATAATCCTCATTCACCCACTAACGTCAGTCATTCACTCACTAGTCACTAACGTCCTCATTCACTCACTAACGTCCTCATTCACTCACTAGTCACTAACGTCCTCATTCACTCACTAACGTCCTCATTCACTCACTAACGTCCTCATTCACTCACTAGTCACTAACGTCCTCATTCACTCGCTAACGTCCGTCATTCACTCACTAGTCACTAACGTCCTCATTCACTCACTAAATAATCCTCATTCACCCACTAACGTCCGTCATTCACTCACTAGTCACTAACGTCCTCATTCACTCACTAACGTCCTCATTCACTCACTAGTCACTAACGTCGTCATTCACTTGCTAACGTCCGTCATTCACTCACTAGTCACTAACGTCCTCATTCACTTTCTAACGTCCGTCATTCACTCACTAGTCACTAACGTCCTCACTCACTCGCTAACGTCCGTCATTCACTCACTAGTCACTAACGTCCTCATTCACTCACTAACGTCCGTCATTCACTCACTAGTCACTAACGTCCTCATTCACTCACTAACGTCCGTCATTCACTCACTTACATCATCATTCACTCGCTAACGTCCGTCATTCACTCACTAGTCACTAACGTCCTCATTCACTCACTAACGTCCTCATTCACTCACTAGTCACTAACGTCCTCATTCACTCGCTAACGTCCGTCATTCACTCACTAGTCACTAACATCCTCATTCACTCACTAACGTCCTCATTCACTCACTTACATCCTCATTCACTCGCTAACGTCCGTCATTCACTCACTAGTCACTAACGTCCGTCATTCACTCACTAGTCACTAACGTCCTCATTCACTCACTAACGTCCTCATTCATTCACTAGTCACTAACGTCCGCACTCACTCGCTAACGTCCGTCATGCACTCACTTACATCCTCATTCACTCGCTAACGTCCGTCATTCACTCACTAGTCACTAACGTCCGTCATTCACTCACTAACGTCCGTCATTCACTCACTAGTCACTAACGTCTGTCATTCACTCACTAACGTCCGTCATTCACTGACTAGTGTTAGTGGCCACCCTCGCAAAGCATGAGCCCACAGAGAGCACAGAACAGAGCACAGAGCGCCGGCGTAACGCTATCATGAGCGCACAGAGCGCCGGCGTAACGCTATCATGAGCCCACAGAGAGCACAGAACAGAGCACAGAGCGCCGGCGTAACGCTATCATGAGCGCACAGAGCGCCGGCGTAACGCTATCATGAGCGCACAGAGCGCCGGCGTAACGCTATCATGAGCCCACAGAGAGCATAGAACAGAGCACAGAGCGCCGCCGTGACGCTATCTCTCCACAGTAGTCACAATTCCCACAGAGCGGGGCGTCACAATCAATCATTGTTGACGACGTGCAGCGCTTTCTCCCATCCGGACGCCGTGTTAACAGCGGCTCGGTCCCCGGAATTGGGTCGCTTCTGAACAGGTGTGAAGCGGGCCTAGCGGGCCGGGCGGTACCGGAGGGGTTGGAGGGGCCGGACTGTTGATCCCCCCCCCCCCCCCACCGCCGTGTACGGTGTAGGTTTTGGGCGGTGTATTCAGCCGGCACCAGTGTCACACGGGCCGCCGTAAACAAATGCGTCACATCCGCCCCCGCCCCCGCCGCCGCTGGCGACTCCGTCCGCCGCTGGTGACTCCGTCCGCCGCTGGTGACTCCGTCCGCCGCTCCACCGAGTGCCCACCGCAGCCGGCCGGCCGGGGCACGACCCATTCACGACCCGTTCACCACAGGTCATTATCTCTCCCCTAGACCACAGGGCAAACACAGCCGAGCCATGTCAGCCGCCAGCCACAGAGACGCAGGGGCCGGCCGCAGTAACACGGTGGCGGCATTAACCCCAGCCCGGCCAGGGACCCACCCCGGGGCCGGGGTCAGCCGAGTCGGCTCGGCGGGGCTCGAGGTCAGCTCCCTCCATCGTGACACGGCAGAGGCCCGTCTTCGGAGCAGGTCGGGTGGGCTCGTACATCCCGCGGACACACGGCCCTGCTGACCGAGAGGTGACGGGGACACGCCGACGACCTGCGACCTCGGCGGCTGGGTCGCTTTGAAGCTGAGAGACAGCGCGGCGGCACCATGATCGACTGCACAAAGCCTCGACTAGTTCAACAGAGATGTAGGAGCGGCCTCAGCAGCCAGCCAGCCAGTCGTCATCTCGGTCACCTTGCTAACAGTAGACCGCAGTATGAAGGCATTGTGTAGACCGCAGCAACAGCGGTATGTCAATTATGGGTCTGTTCCAGTGGCGCCTCTAACCTCCTCTAACCTCTTCTAACCTCCTCTAACCTCCTCTAACCTCCTCTAACCTCCTCTAACCTCCTCTAACCTCCTCTAACCTCCTCTAACCTCCTCTAGCCTCCTCCAAGTCCCTCCGGTCGTTCCCGTGGCTGCTCCAAGTTGCTCCAAGCTCATCCAACTGCGCCCGAAACCTCCTCTAAACTCCTCCAACCTGCTCCCAAAATCGAGATGGGACAACCGGAGGAGATCGGAGGAGTACATTTATGGCGCGGCTGACACATTTGTTAATGTTAACAGATACCCAACCATGGACGCAAACAGCTGATACTTCCTCTAAACGCCTCCGATCGTTCCCGTGGCGGCTCCCACACGGCTGCTCTGGGCTGCTCCAAGTTGCTCTAAACTCCTCCCGGGAGGCGCCACTGGAACAGCCCCTATCTCAACAGGTCACTTGATCTCACATCCCGTCCCATGCCATCGCCTCCCGCCCGCTCGTCCCGTCCCGTATCTGTCTAATGGTAGCATGAGTCGCACGTGCGACGCACGCGTCCGGCCGGCTGTTAGCGCGTCAGTGTGACATCCGCTGATGCCGACAACACAGCCCCGCCCACCCCACCCTGCCTCCCACCAGCCCGCCCAAACCAGCCCGACGTCCCGCAGCGCCGCACTGCGCCGGGCTGGGCCGCGCTGCGCCGCACTGGGCCGGGCTGGACCGGGCTGCACAGACAGCAGCGGCGGCAGGAGAGCCGAGCAGAGCGGAGAGGAGAGAGAAGAGCGGAGAGGAGAGAGAAGAGCAGAGAGGATAGAGAAGAGCGGAGAGGAGAGAGAAGAGCAGAGAGGAGAGAGAGAGAGCGGCACTCGACGTTCAAGTACCCACCGTCCGTCCGGCGGCCGAGTCAAGTGGGCGGCGCCGGCCGGCCGGCGGTCACGTGACCCGGAAGCAGCGCGGCGCCGGACAATGTGTGCGGCAGCCGGAGGTACCGACCATTAACCATTACCGTGGTCCATAGGGACACGACACGACACGACACCGCGGCCGCCGGACGCGCGGCAAAAAGAGCGCAGAACGCCGCCGATTCCGGCGCGGCGGTGGCCGTCCCGGCGCGCGTCGCGGCTCCGTAGTCAATGGTGACGCAGCAGCAGCAGCAGTGGTGGCGGCAGTGGCGAGACAGGCCGTGACTCGCGTAGGCCAGCCGACGGCGGCCCCGGCGGCTGACCTGAAACTGTCGCCATCACCGCCACCGGACCGCCACCGCCACCGCCACCGCCACCGCTGGACTCCCGCCTTCCAGCTGCCGGCAGTGACCCCGGGCTGGCACAGACGCAGCAGTCGGCTGACTCTGCCTGGCGGAGAGCTGGGAAGCCAACACACAGGACGAGGGCGCGATTGACCCTGTGTAGGACTACTACCAGCCTCCTGCCGGGACCTAGTCGACTCTGTATCAGAGAGGCCGGACGGGACACACATGGGACAGTGGGACGGTAACGGCAGTACGGCAGGCCCAGTGGCCGCACTGTACGCCGAGCTCGGCACACCCCAGACACCAGCCAAGTGGCAGCTGCGGCGCTGCTGGTTAACTGGCCGCCGTCAAACGGTTCCACCGCACCGGCCGGCGTCGGTCGCGGGCCAAACAGGCCGCAATATACTGATACAGCTGACCGCCAGCAATGTCTTCATTATGTCAGGCCAGGGCCGCAGCGCACGCTGAACTCGTCAGCAAACCTGTCCGACTAGCCACGATACAGTGCCTGACTGTGACCTGACTGACTGACTGACTGACTGACTGACTGACTGACTGACTGACTGACTGACTGACTGACTGACTGACTGACTGACTGACTGACTGACTGACTGACTGACTGACTGACTGACTGCGACTGACCGACTTGACTGCGCTATCACGCAGCGTTCCGGGACCGCGGGGCAGGAAATGCAGAGTACTGCGGACTAGGAGAGGGGGGGGGGGGGCGCCTCAACTAGTGGTGCCAATCGGTACTATCATTTTCGGAATTCCGAATTTGTCCGAAGACCGATTCGGTTTTCGGACGGACATAAGCATATTTCTTTGGACATTTTCGGACATCCAATGCCCAAGGATGGCTTGTCGCGAAAATCACTTGTTACTTGTTTTATTCAAAAAGAAAGTGTGCCACAGGTAATTAATTTCCATATCAAACACTTTGTCTGCTTTCGGACAATTTTCGGACAAACAATTATTTTCGGACAGTTTCGGACGGACCAGTTTCAGAAAATATTAGTCCAATGTCCGACCGATGTCCAAGACCATGGTCTTGGACATCGGTCGGACATTGGACTAATATTTTCTGAAACTGGCACCACTAGCCTCAACATTCCGCCAGTGTCAGTCAGTGTCAGTCAGTGTCCGTCAGTGTCCGTCAGTGTCAGTAGGTACGAGTTCCGATCAGTGCGCATAAGCGATCTACAGAGATCACCCGAGGCCAACGAACAGGGATCACCCGAGGCCAACGAACATAGATCACCCGAGGCCAACGAACAGGGATCACCCGAGGCCAACGAACATAGATCACCCGAGGCCAACGAACAGGGGTCACCCGAGGCCAACGAACATAGATCACCCGAGGCCAACGAACAGGGATCACCCGAGGCCAACGAACATAGATCACCCGAGGCCAACGAACAGGGATCACCCGAGGCCAACGAACAGGGATCACCCGAGGCCAACGAACAGAGATGATGATGATGATGATGATTAGAGCTTTAGGGCGCCTCAACTAATTAGTTATATGGCGCAACGAACAGAGATCACCCGAGGCCAACGAACAGGGATCACCCGAGGCCAACGAACAGGGATCACCCGAGGCCAACGAACAGAGATGATGATGATGATGATGATTAGAGCTTTAGGGCGCCTCAACTAATTAGTTATATGGCGCAACGAACAGAGATCACCCGAGGCCAACGAACAGGGATCACCCGAGGCCAACGAACAGGGATCACCCGAGGCCAACGAACAGAGATGATGATGATGATGATGATTAGAGCTTTAGGGCGCCTCAACTAATTAGTTATATGGCGCAACGAACAGAGATCACCCGAGGCCAACGAACAGGGATCACCCGAGGCCAACGAACAGGGATCGCCCGAGGCCAACGAACATAGATCACCCGAGGCCAACGAACAGGGATCACCCGAGGCCAACGAACATAGATCACCCGAGGCCGGTGGACGGCATACCTGCCACGTGCGCAATGACCGGAGTGGTGAGCAGGGCGCAGGCCATTTCACACCCCGTGTGCACGTGCCGCTGGTACACCCAGCACGTGCTATGACGGGGGCGGTGAACAGGGCACACGTCATGTAGTGCACTGTGTGCATGTGCGCAGGCGGCCTGGCTGCACAGTGCACACTACACACTGCACACTGCACAGAGCGGCCGGGTCGGGGTGACGGCTCGGTGGCAGGCGAGTGACAGGTGCGGGCTGAGGCTGGGGCGCCGGTCCTGTGGTAAGCGGGGACGCCGGACCAGACCAGCTGACGGGTGGCACGGGGCCGACACAGCACAGGTTCTGGTCAGCTCACGGCAGGGCCTCGGATAACATGTTAACGGGGGGGGGAGCAATTGCCCCCCCAGTGGAGGGAATTTCCCCCCGTGAAACTGAGTTAATTCGACACGAGCGGGCACATACTACTAATGATGCATCACTAGCCTTTAAAAAAAATATTCAGTCACCGACGGTTTTTTTAACTTTACCTCGGATAACATGATAAAGGGAATAGGTCGCCTTGAAAGTTGTCTTGAAATTCAATCATACGGTACATCCTGAGCTCAAAACTACGAAAATTACTTTGGTTTGGACAAATGATGGATATAAGTGGAGAAAGAAGAAAGCTTCTCTTTCTATTTCACGAGAAATCGTACGATAGCAGCTGGCGTTTTGGCTCCGCCCTGCTCCGACTGACGCCAAGTACAGTCTCTGACAAGGGGCCGCCGCTCCGCCCGGGCGGTTGAGCGGATATCAACGAGGCGTCGTGATCAGAGACTACGTGCCAGATAGTGTACCTGCCTCCGGCGGCGAGCGTTCATGTCCCGACAGTGGCCCGGAACAGCGGACATGAAACCGGGCCCACCAGTCCTGTGTCGCTGTCCATCGGTGCAGGCTGCACGACACAGCTATAAAGGCCACAGCACACTGTCGACAGCAAAAGTCGGCAGATTCGGAAATATCCTCCCATTGTGTCAGCTTCAGGGTGGAATGAAAAGTGAAAGCGTCTTCGCTCCACCACTGGCTGCGACAGAGCCGAGAAAGCTCGAGCCATCGGGCGGCGCGACAGGTGACGACGGTCTGATGGTCGTACTGATGGAGTGATGTACTGATGTCTGTTTTGATGGAGTGATGTACTGATGTCTGTTTTGATGGAGTGATGTACTGATGTCTGTTTTGATGGAGTGATGTACTGATGTACTGGTGTCTGTTTTGATGGAGTGATGTACTGATGTCTACACTGACAGACTGGCGGCACATCGTCGCAGCAGGATCATAGAGGAAGGACACGGTACGACAGCAACATTGCCGTGACGTCACCTGAACAGACAAATGACGTCACAAGACCAAAGGACGTTATACCGGGTATGGGCGCGGTGCCGCGGACAATGCCCTCCCGTCTCTCGAGGGAAGGAAGGGGCGCGGGTAGGCGCTCCTGCCCCGCCTCTCGAGGGAAGAAAGGGACAGTGTGAGTTGAATTACGGCATAGTGTCCTGGCCAGGACCGGCCAACTTAGCACGGCCTCGCCGCCAATACTCTCAGACAGTATACAAACGCACGAACCGTCCACAGATACCACAACACAAACAATGGCCCGTCCGGTGGCAGTTGATACAAATCAGGCGCCTCGTATAACATTAAAATTTCAATGATGACGAGACTCAGCTCATCAGAATGAGAGAGAAAGGAGGTTAGTACGATAGAAATTTGGGAGAAACACATGTGCGGGGTTCGCGAACATCCATTGTACCCAGACGACAACTTGTTTGAAAAATGTGTATCATTGCCGTAGAAAGCCTCAGTCAGTAGTAAGTCAACGTTGGGCGTTCCTCTGCCACGCCAGGATAAGCACCCTGCGATGGACGAGAGTCAACTGAACAGACTGGGAGCGACTGATGTGACTGGTGTGCAGTCAATCGGCTCTCAGCAGTCAATCGGCTCTCAGGACATATAATATCATTAGTATATAGGTTCCATATAATTAGCACCGGAGAGCCTATCGGCATCAGTATCATTGAGCAGTAGCAGCAGCAGCGGCGGCGGCGGCGGCCGGGCGGTCCGGAGCAGGCAGAAGTGGCCGGTGGGCGGCGGCAGGGCGGGACACCGTAAACGGCTCAGATATTAGATAACCGCCCCACAATGGGCGCCTTGTGACGGAGCGCGTGTCCAGCGCAGACAGAAGGCCTGACGCGGCAGTGACTGAGAGGCAAATGGAAGGAAATTGGTAGGGTCAGTAGTCAAACCGGCTGGAGCCGTCGGAACCTGGCGCTCTCTGGTGTGTCTGATTCTCCTTCGTTCCGTCTGGTACTGGCTACGATGTGTGGTTCTGTCTGGTATTGTATAGCGCTGTCTGGTTCTGTTTTGTTCTTTCTGGTTACGTACTGTGCTGTTGTTCTGCCTGGTTGTCTGACGTCTTAACGTTGTCTGATACTTCGCTCTGTCGGACACCGTCCGACACAGACTGACACCAACTGACACCAACTGACACCAACTGACAGACTGACACAGCCTGACACAGCATGACACCAACTGACACCAACTGACACCAATTGACACCAACTGACACCAACCGACACCAACCGACACCAACCGACACAGACTGACACCAACTGACACCAACTGGCACCAACTGGCACCAACTGGCACCAACTGGCACCAACTGACACGAACTGACACCGACTGACACCGACTGACACCGACTGACACCAACTGACACCAACTGACACCAACTGACACCAACTGACACCAACTGACAAACTGACGCCAACTGACACCAACTGACACCGACTGACACCGACTGACACCGACTGACACCAACTGACACCAACTGACACCAACTGACACCAACTGACGCTCTGTCGCGCATGGCCGGCAGTGCTCATTCATTACGCACGGTCGTCAGACAGGAGGCCCACCAGGCAGTCACCGTCACACATCACACATCATACATCACACATCACACATCACACATCATACATCACACATCACACATCACACATCACACATCACACGGCAACCACAGCAGCCAGACTGCCAGACTAGTGAGTGAGAGCGGCGTGCTGCGGCCGCCGCGGTGTCCGGCGGCAAGGACCGCCGACGTGGACCATCGCTCACGCCCGTCCGTCCCCGAGGGCCCGGCGTCGGCTGCTGACCCATCATTTGAACAGACAGCCGGAGATGTGATGAGGACCAGTGGGAACGTGCCCCGGGTCCCACACGAGCGGATACTGTCGTCACGTGTGGCGGGTACTGTCGCCACGTGCCCGTCGCCCTCACACGGGCGGGTACCGCCGCATAATCACATCAGGGTGATAGGTGGACGGAGTTTTCTCCAGACGGGAGGATTGTCGGACCGCCCCAGCACGTGACCCGCTGCTGCCTTGCAAACACGACTGATTCACTCTGCTGATGATGGGCGATATCACTATACTGCCGTCTGCACCATCCCTGCGTTATCAGTGAGCAGCAGTAATCCATCGTATCTGGCTGCCGAATTGGACCACTTGAATGATGTCAACACAGCGCGAGAGCACTGGCGACGTTTTTTTTTCGCGGACCTGTCGCCAGTGATGCCGTCAAATGGGATAACTTCGTCCATCTGTTCTGCCTATCTTCTTCTATCTTTCAAAAGGAATATTACATGCTATTTAAAGGGAATGTTTCACCTTTGTATTGGTTTTGAACTGAGATAGCCATTATCTTTGGCCATTATTGAAATGTCGAAAATACTAAGGTCATTTTCCCCAAAACTTACCCGTTTTTAAAGGGATATTGCCACCTACGGAGGATTTCTTAAAACCAACTTAAATGAATGGTGGGGATCAACAATCATGTATGCCCAAGCTCAAACTTGCTTCTGCAGCACCTAAAGCAGTGTATCGGCAAATAATTTTGTATTTATTTCTGACTCCAAAACGTTGGTCCCAGCTGTGCTCAGTACTAGACTCATGATGGCCGCTCTCATCCAGTTTGGCTGTGGAATTGGCGCCCGCCCAAAGCCGAAGCGTACGAATTCGCCGAGACTTGACCTTGAAAAGTCTATCTGTGTTATAAGGTATAGGTCACATAACTCCTACGGTCCCAAAGTCGAGCCATAGCAATTATTGCTGTTTTATTATGAAAGAGGTTAAGGTTGTTGAAAATATAATTAACTGCATACGCTTTTTAATTTTAAAGTGCACTGACGGAATGGTGATGGAGTTTGCAACATTCAAAAGAAAATAACAGTCCGCAAAGAAGTGATTCTAAATAGTGATGTGGCGACTCCAATTTTACGAATGCTTGGCAAGCATGAGTGGTGCAAATGTATTTTTTGATTTAATGGGGGAGTTTCGGGAACCAAATTTTGCAGGTTAAATCAAACACGTGAAATCGGACACGCTTAATCGATCGATACACACCAAAAACTCCATATTGGCCTGCGAGGTGGCAATGTCCCTTTAAGCAATTCAATTTATAGTTTGCAAAATGGGGTCTAGGCTAGTGCAGCCGCTGATTGGCTGACAGCTACTTTTTCAGCCAATCCCACTTTGTCAGCCAATCAGCGGCGGTCTATAGCTCAATATGACGGCATCATCCCAAATTTAAAAAAAAAACTATATTTGTATAAAGTAAGTGATCTTTCGAGAGAAAAATATCACCATCATTTTCAGCAGCACTTACTTCATATTTTCGACTACAACCAGCGTGTATTTGACAACTTTCAGAAAGGTAAAACATTCCCTTTAACGTAGCATCAACTCATACACTTCTCAAAACTAAACTGTTTGCCGTTACAGCTAAGTTGCCCAAAGCAAGGTTCGGGACACTGCCGCAACCTCTGAGCGGAGCCGGGCGAGCCGAGCATCTCACCAGGTATGTACAGTCGACGGCGGCCGGCGCCCAGTCCACTGATACACTGCCGCCCGCCGCCCGCCGCCCGCCGCCCGCCGTCCGCCGCCCGCCGTCCGCCGTCCGCCGTCCGCCGCCGCCCGCCGTCAGACCAAACGAACGGGGCCGGTGCCGCCTTCTCCTCAGCCGGTGATCTGCCGCGAAATCGAAACTGATCGGCAGCGATCGGGCCGGCGGCAGAAGGCGGCGGGCGGCGGCAGATGGCGGCCAGGCCGGCCAGTAACGGGTCTAGCGGGAGGCAGACAAGCGGTAGGCAGGCAGGCGGTACCCCGTGGTGGCACCTCCACAGGTACCGGCACCGTACCACAGACGCCGCCGCCCGCCGCCGGGCAACCCAGGTCGCACAGCCGACTCACACAGCCGGCGGCAGTGACCCTGCTGGCATCCGGCTTCGTGTCCGTGGTTCTGCGTCGCGGGTCAGTGAAGTTCTATTGCCGATCATCTTCCCAGTGGATCTGTCGTTCAGAAGCAGCTCAGCAGGCGACCGTGAGGTCTGACTACCCCTGGACGGTGCGTAAGTCCCGATTGACCTGTGTGAGGTCGTCTATGCACGTTTGTTGCAAGCTAGATCCAACATATCAGCGAGACAACCAGCTAAGACCCAGCATTAACCTCGCCCGGCCTGAAATGAGGCGGCCCAGCACCGGCATTAACCTCGCCCGGCCTGAAATGAGGCGGCCCAGCACCGGCATTAACCTCGCCCGGCCTGAAATGAGGCGGCCCAGCACCGGCATTAACCTCGCCCGGCCTGAAATGAGGCGGCCCCGCACCGGCATTAACCTCGCCCGGCCTGAAATGAGGCGGCCCAGCACCGGCATTAACCTCGCCCGGCCTGAAATGAGGCGGCCCAGCACCGGCATTAACCTCGCCCGGCCTGAAATGAGGCGGCCCAGCACCGGCATTAACCTCGCCCGGCCTGAAATGAGGCGGCCCAGCACCGGCTTTAACCTCGCCCGGCCTGAAATGAGGCGGCCCAGCACCGGCATTAACCTCGCCCGGCCTGAAATGAGGCGGCCCAGCACCGGCATTAACCTCGCCCGGCCTGAAATGAGGCGGCCCAGCACCGGCATTAACCTCGCCCGGCCTGAAATGAGGCGGCCCAGCACCGGCTTTAACCTCGCCCGGCCTGAAATGAGGCGGCCCAGCACCGGCATTAACCTCGCCCGGCCTGAAATGAGGCGGCCCAGCACCGGCTTTAACCTCGCCCGGCCTGAAATGAGGCGGCCCAGCACCGGCATTAACCTCGCCCGGCCTGAAATGAGGCGGCCCAGCACCGGCTTTAACCTCGCCCGGCCTGAAATGAGGCGGCCCAGCACCGGCATTAACCTCGCCCGGCCTGAAATGAGGCGGCCCAGCACCGGCATTAACCTCGCCCGGCCTGAAATGAGGCGGCCCAGCACCGGCATTAACCTCGCCCGGCCTGAAATGAGGCGGCCCAGCACCGGCATTAACCTCGCCCGGCCTGAAATGAGGCGGCCCAGCACCGGCTTTGTGGCTTCACAGTTTCGCAACAGTAGTGAAGCCCAAGCAATAAGCCTTCAAGCTTCTGCAACTGTTGAACTGCAACTGACGGGCTATGTGTTTGCGCAACTTCTGTGGGTTTTAGCTACCCTAAATAGACATATATCTGCGTATAATTGAAACTGCAAATAATCACCGGGAATTTCGTCAGCGCAGTTGAAAATGAACATCAGTCTAATCTTATTACAGAGCCTCAGAAGTCAGAAGCAGCGCTGATGAACGTTAGCCTCATCACATACCCCAGTTCCGTCCCGTCCCCCACCCCGGGCAGAGGACGTCAGTCAGATCGCACGTGACTGCAGGCCGGCGCAGGCCGCGGCCCGGTGTGACGGTCACGTGACCATACGTCGTCGCCGGCCGCGGCCTGCACTGACGCTCACGTGACAGCACAACAGTGATAGACCAGGAGACCAGGCCGGATACGGGCGCTCCGCTGTCAGAGGGCGGGGGGAGGGGAGGACGGGAGTCCGATCACAAAACGTGACCAGAATAACTTACACTGCCCAGGTCGAGCTGGGGCCGCCGGCCTACACCGGTACAGAGTCGGCCTACACCGGTATTGACACCGAGTGGAATATTACCCAGGTCACTTTTTAGTCACGCTTTTTATGTAAAGTTCCTTGAACCCCTGAGTTCGGGAGCGTTTGAAATGTTGTGGAGGACAGGTCGAGGATGCCACAGCACACGAGCAGTACTGGTATCGACCGCCGCCGCCGAACGGTGGCGAAGTGGGAGCATGGAGTGGACTGTGGTCAGACTGGCCAGTCTCTCCGTCCTCAGCACAGGTTGGGGAAAGGCCGGCAGGTCAGACCAGTGTTGGATTTTTCGTTTCATGACCTGGTCCCGGAGAGTAAAAATTCATAGGTGGAGGGTAAAATTGGATTGTTCGGAAAATGCAGATTTTTTTATTATGATTTTTTTAATTTTACTTGGAAAGTAAAAATTCCTGATTTGTAATAGATGTTAAATCCTTGTGAAGAAAATTGAATATTATTCTACAATGTCGGACAGGTTAGAGATGAAAAGAGAGCAAACTTCCACCCAAAAAAATGAAGAGAGCAAAATTCTCTGGACCCAAAAAGTCCAGAAAATAACCAAATTTCCAGGTCAGATTCTCAGACGGTCAGTGGAGTTGCATGAGCTCCGTCAGACAGTCAGTGAGCGTCCTACGGCCTCCACAGCACACCAGTCAGCAGTGGCCCACCGAGGTCTCTCAGCCGTGATGTACCGGCCGGCAGGTCAGCAGGTCAGATTCTCAGACGGTCAGTGGAGTTGCATAAGCTCCGTCAGACGGTCAGTGCGCGTCCTACGGCCTCCACAGCACACCAGTCAGCAGTGGCCCACCGAGGTCTCTCAGCCGTGATGTACCGGCCGGCAGGTCAGCAAGTCAGATTCTCAGACGGTCAGTGGAGTTGCATAAGCTCCGTCAGACGGTCAGTGCGCGTCCTACGGCCTCCACAGCACACCAGTCAGCAGTGGCCCACCGAGGTCTCTCAGCCGTGATGTACCGGTCTCTCAGCTCAGCGCAATGAAACCAGACAAGGGCACGGCTGCCGGGCGGCCCAGGCAGCGTCTCCAGCTCCTGATCAGATAACAGATGACGGGCGCCGAAATACAGACATGGACTCGTTAGCTGCGGCAGCATACCGGGACGGTCACAGCACGGCCCAGAGAGGAGCCAGGGGTCAGACTGGGTCAGAGAGCAGCCAGGGGTCAGACTGGGTCAGAAAGCAGCCAGGGGTCAGACTGGGTCAGAGAGCAGCCAGGCAGTCTGACTGGGTCAGAGAGGAGCCAGGGGTCAGACTGGGTCAGAGAGCAGCCAGGCAGTCTGACTGGGTCAGAGAGGAGCCAGGGGTCAGACTGGGTCAGAGAGCAGCCAGGCAGTCTGACTGGGTCAGACTGGGTCAGAGAGCAGCCAGGGGTCAGACTGGGTCAGAGAGCAGCCAGGGGTCAGACTGGGTCAGAGAGGAGCCAGGGGTCAGACTGGGTCAGAGCGCAGCCAGGGGTCAGACTGGGTCAGAGAGCAGCCAGGGGTCAGACTGGGTCAGAGAGGAGCCAGGGGTCAGACTGGGTCAAAGAGGAGCCAGGGGTCAGACTGGGTCAGAGAGCAGCCAGGCAGTCTGACTGGGTCAGACTGGGTCAGAGAGCAGCCAGGGGTCAGACTGGGTCTGGCCGGGATAGTGGGGCCAGGCAGTCTGACTGGGTCTGGCCGGGGATAGTGGGGCCAGGCAGTCTGACTGGTTCTGGCCGGGGATAGTGGGGCCAGGCGGTCTGACTGGGTCTGGCCGGGGATAGTGGGGCCAGACAGTCTGACTGGGTCTGGCCGGGGATAGTGGGACCAGGCGGTCTGACTGGGTCTGGCCGGGGATAGTGGGGCCAGGCAGTCTGACTGAGTCTGGCCGGGGATAGTGGGGCAGGCAGTCTGACTGCGGACGCAGAGTCAGCGTTTATGTTAATTAAGGCGCCGTGCGCGACTGTGACCGTCTCCCGTTGACGTCAACACGCGAACCTTTAGGTTTCAACTGAGGAGATATCTCGTCAGAGATCAGTATGGCGATGCGTAGGCCGAGGTCTGTGTCGACTGTCGACTGTTGAGAGCACCTCGCCCTGATTTTCATCTGTCTGACGTGTGACAACCAAAACCCATGTTGTATGGATTTGTGGTGAATAAATAATCTGAAAATCATTTTGAAATCAGGGCCCATCTGTAGTTGTACTGACACGAAGCACGGCTGGTGTTTCACAGTCGCGCGCGTGTGGCGGCCGGGGGGTAGGGAGGGGTGGCGCAGTCTATGTGGAGCCGGCCTGCCTGACTGCCTGACCCTGGCTGGCGCGAACCGATCGGTTTACGACCCCACGGATCACCCGAGATTAGCGTGTGTCAGTGCGGGGCTCGTGCTGAGCCGAGCCGAGCCGAGCCGTGCCGAGCCGAGCCGAGCAGCGCCGAGCCGAGCCGAGCAGCGCCGACCGCCTGGTTGGCGGTCACGGCGCATCTTAGCTTTGACTGGCAGTGGTCGACTCCTTGTGTACAACACAGGACACTCAACACTGACAAAGGCAAATGCTAAGACTGATGCTGAAGAGGCGGGACATGGCAATGCGTCTCGCCAAACGGCGGTATACTGACAGCTGCCTCTGCCGTATGTGGACGCCGCCGCCGCCGAACCCGGCACCGCCTCCACGGCCCACCAGCACTCTCCGTAGAGGGCGAGGTGATGTAACACGATGCGTAGTCCGCCACACAGGTGAGCACTGAGCATCCAGTGCTGCAGTCACCACCGCTCACACAGGTGAGCATCCAGTGCTGCAGTCACCACCGCTCACACAGGTGAGCATCCAGTGCTGCAGTCACCACCGCTCACACAGGTGAGCATCCAGTGCTGCAGTCACCACCGCTCACACAGGTGAGCATCCAGTGCTGCAGTCACCACCGCTCACACAGGTGAGCATCCAGTGCTGCAGTCACCACCGCTCGCACAGGTGAGCATCCAGTGCTGCAGTCCCCACCGCTCACTCTCTCGGCCGTCAGGCTCGGCTGATGATAATCACGGAGAAGCTTCATTGAGTGGGTTAGGTGAGAACCGTATCGGTCTATCGATGCAAAGTAGATTGCCGGGTAGCAAAGGAGTTAACCGGGGCACGCGGCTGCCGTCGGGAGATTACTAGCACTGGCTAGCATTGCGTCATCAATATCTGGACACAGCTCCTTCAGTTGTCCGGTGCCACCCGGTGCCACCAGCAGCAGTAAACGCAGCCGCTCATCTCTCTGGTGCACGGCACTGGGTACAGGCTGGGTACGGCACTGACTGGGTACAGGCTGGGTACGGCACTGACTGGGTATGAGCTGGGTGCGGAGCTGACTGGGTACAGGCTGGGTACGGCACGGCACTGGGTACAGGCTGGGTACGGCACTGACTGGGTACAGGCTGGGTACGGCACTGACTGGGTACAGGCTGGGTACGGCACTGACTGGGTACAGGCTGGGTGCGGAGCTGCACCCCGGAGATGATGACGGCCTCTCCACAGACAGCCGTGCGGCGCCGCTGGCTGCGCCTTGTCCCAGCGTGTGCCGACGTGGGCTGGATCGCTGGGCGGAGTGCCTCGCCGGCACACCATTCCACACCTATCCCGCGCCCAATACGGCCCCGGAGCAGGCCAGTGGCGGCGGCGGCGCTGCCTCCGGATCCTCCAGATCGGGCGGCCTCACCCACGGAGGCACGCGAGCCGGCAACACTGCACCCAGCGGCGCCCCACGGCAGCCGGCAACACTGCACCCAGCGGCGTCACACGGCAATACAGAGGTGAGACTGGATACTGGGCACACGAGTCACGGCCAAACTGGTGAGGCTGCACCCAGCGGCGTCACACGGCAATACAGAGGTGAGACTGGATACTGGGCACACGAGTCACGGCCACACCAGTGAGGCTGCACCCAGCGGCGTCACACGGCAATACAGAGGTGAGACTGGATACTGGGCACACGAGTCACGGCCACACTGGTGAGGCTGCACCCAGTGGCGTCACACGGCAATACAGAGGTGAGACTGGATACTGGGCACACGAGTCATGGCCACACCAGTGAGGCTGCCCCCACACGGCAGCCAGCAGTGCAGTGGTCAAACCACCCAGATACTGAGCTTAAGACCAATGGTGCGACACCACGGTCCAGCATGGCACCAGACGGCAGACCACAAGGCCGACAGCAGGACAGGTGAGTGGGCCAGCTGTTGTCTCAGCCCCTCCACACACATACACCACCCCTCCTGTGCCCACACACGGGGACGGTCCTGTGCTGTCAACACCTCCGCGGGACGGCGGTCGGCCGGCCGGCACCTGTCCCGTGCCCCATCGCACCCTCTCACCTGGTGAACCGGCTCTGTGCGCCCCTTCGGCGGCTGGTCTCCGGCCGCGCTCTCTGCCGGGTCCTCTTTGGCCATGACCGGTCGCCTCAGGTCAGGGCGGGTTGGGTCGGGTCACGCTATAGCCGCGCTCGCCGGTCACTGTGACCGCCGCCGGCAGCAGCAGCAGCAGAAGCAGCGGCACCTCACCGCGACCCGGTCCGAACAACACTGCCGCCGCCGCCGCTGCCGCCACCGCTGCCGCCCCTCCACCTGGCCAGCAGCCGCCGCCGCCGCAGCAACACCTTGTATCACGTATCAGTGCCCCCGCACCGCCCAGCCGCCCGGCCGCCGCCCACACGGCCGGGGCACCGGTATGTGAATTGCACCGGCCAGACGGTATTTGTTAAAAACCAACAGCGTCGCTTGGAGGAGGCATGCCTATGGATGTCGGGGTGGCGATGGCTGGGAGCTGGAGAGTGACCCGTGCACCACCTGTCATCTGACCTGACCCCGGTCATCTGACCTGACCCTGTCATCTGACCTGACCCGGTCATCTGACCTGACCCTGTCATCTGACCTGACCCGGTCATCTGACCTGACCCGGTCATCTGACCTGACCCTGCCATCTGACCTGATCATGTCATCTGACCTGACCCTGTCATCTGGCCTGACCTGGTCATCTGACCTGACGCTGTCATCTGACCTGACCCTGTCATCTGACCTGACGCTGTCATCTGACCTGACGCTGTCATCTGACCTGACCCGGTCATCTGACCCGACCCTGGCAGTACCTCCCCGTCATCTGACCTGACCCTGACATCCGACCTGACCCTGACAGTATCTCCCTGGCATGACCTGGCCCTGGCCCTGACCCTGACGCCTGACCTGACCTTGACAGCACCTCCCAGTCACCTGGGCTCTGTACCGGGCCGGCAGTGCAGTCGGCGGCGGGAAGCCAGTTTTTGTCACCGCTCGGCACGGTGAGCGGCCGCCCATCGGGTCACTGGCCAGTGGCCACTGACAGACGACACGGCGACGCCGCACAGCGACGCCGGCCTGTTCCAGTGGCGCCTCTAACCTCCTCCAAGTTGCTCCAACTTGCAACTGTCCTATCCTAATACACAGACAATTGCAAGTTGGAGCAACTTTGAGGAGGTTAGGAGGTTAGAGGCGGCGCTGGAACAGGCCCTATGTAGGGCTGTAGGTTCCGTCACAAGACACAGAGCCGTCGCCGCACACCAAAATCGCCGCACAACGCAGTCAGCAGTGGTGGCGGCAAACCAGGACGGTGGCACGCAGGCAGAATCCAAAATGTGAAGCGAAATCAAACAAAAATGTCTGAAGCCATGTCATAAACAGGTTGCAGGGTATGTATCGATTACAAGCTATCCCCAGTCGCAGGCCAGAGACCATCTCATACAACTATCGACATTGTACATTGTTCATGAGAGCATTCAGCAGTCTGAGCTTTCGGTTCAGTTTTTGTTTTCCGCCCCTCTCTGGGCATCTGACCAGTGTGCGGAGCGCGAGGCTGCGGCGGCCGCCGGCCGGTCAGCGACCGGGGTGACATCTGGTGGCCGGTCCGTTACGGCCACCGGTGACTCTCCGGGCGGCGGCGGCCGTGACACGCGCCGTGACGCTGTGTGACGCGTCCGACACCCCGCCCCACAGCCCGGACAATGTGTCCGAGACAGGCCGGCGCCACCCACAACGGTCACCGGAGAGTGGCCACTCACCGCCGCCAGCTGACGTCGAGAAACGCCACCCGGCACCACTACTGCCATCTCGTGAGCCAGAAAGGAACTAATGGTTTTGGAGTCCGTCGCTGAAGCAACATTTGGGGCAATCCGGTTTGGGAGAGTACAACTATGTATATCAATATGCATAGTTTTCCCAAATGCCAGTCATGTTCATTAGATATCATGGTAACTCACCGTTCTTCTTGTGCCGCGCATGCTTAGGTACTTGGATGGCTATGCATATGTCTCTCCACATCAATAGTTCAGCGAAAAGAAACAAAACCTTTCACTGGAGTCACTATTCGAGAAGTTCGCTTGCCTTGGAAGGCAAGTAGATCAATTGAAATAGGTGCGTAAATACAAAGTTCACATCAAGGATGCACCCTTTGCACAACAAATTCAGGAACCAAAAACTCATTCCGCATCATTCCAAAACTCGTCGAGTGAACTTCTTACGAAAAGTAGTTGACAAGAGTCCCGTCTTCCTATGACAGCCTAATCCCATCATGGATGCATGGGGTATGACTGGGGCATGACTGGGGAATGACTGGGGTATGACTGGGGCATTCTGCCGTCAGCGTAAGCCAATACCACTCGACTGAAGGTTCGTTGGCCAAAAGACGGACCCACTCGCCCGGCCCGAAACTCTCGTCAGAAAATCAAGGAGAAATGAAATCGGGAAATAATCCGATATCGCATGATCGGCCCAAATAGTAACGCCGGCCTACTGTATGAGTCACATTCAGTTCACCAATTTAATCTAGCCTTGCACCGTGTTCTCGGCCAAACAGACAGTAATAGAGACCACCGTGACCGCTAGCTGACACCGACTGCCAACGGCGGATCCAGCCGGCCGTTTTGCGGGGGGGGCAACCAGTTTGAGCAGACCATGCCTAGGTACCCCCAATTTCGAATTTCTCCCCGGATTTGGGTCACTTTATTTTGCAACCACACGATTTCTAATTTCTGTATTTTTTTTCGACCTTTTGGGATATCGAAAAAGGTGTCCCTATATTTTCGTTCCAGACTGCAAGGAAAAAACATGAAAAATGTGTGCTGAATCAAGCCGGCTTTGCCCGAGCAATGACGAATCCATCCGTTCGTATTCGGGGCCAACTTCTTTTTGCTACAAGATTCGACGACCCTTGGCAAAAAAAAAACAGATCTAGATGAAGCAACTAGATTTGAAGTTTTTTTGCGGTCAAAGAAAAAAAATGTTAGTGGAAAGAAGCAACATAGAAATTTAAAACAGAACTTGGAGCATCAAATAAATGGCAGTTTTCTTCAGAATTCCCAGCTCCGAATCTCGGATAGTAAACCAGGGGGAGGGTCATTAAATGAATACGCATTTCGCTGCACAAATGTTTGTCGTTGTTATCTGTTGCGCTCTGATAAAAAAGACCTAAAGGTGAGGTCAAACATGATCAAACCAGTCGCACTTCCGCCATTCAAAACAATAATACAGATTACCCGATCATGGCGTCAAATTCAATATGCATTTCAAGAAACTTTAGCTACCCATCTATGCACCGCATACGGATAGGATGATCAACTGCCGTTGCCAGGTTCTTGAAAAAATATGTCCCTGCTCCCGGACCTCGAGGCCATTTGCGCATCTCGGCGCGCGCATATATACGACACAGGCAGACGAAGTAACCGATACCTACTACGATGAACGCTGCATTTTTCATATTACTGACAGTCAGTGTCCTAGCATTGGGAAATTTGGATGGAAAACGACACCTTATGGATACTATTTTTCCACTCTTTTTCCCGAGTTTTCCTCTTAATTTTCCACTCCTTATTCTAAAAGTATTGGATAATTTGAACTCTATACTGATTTATGGATGTAATGATAGGACAAGACAGGGAAATACATGTCAAAATTGGCATAGATAATAACTAATTCTGGTGAGCGGGTAATTGGACATTGATAAAGCCAAATACAATGGCTTTTGGTTGAATTTTCCACTCTTTATGCTTATTCTTAGCCATAATTTTCCATTCCGCACCCAAGCTCCAAAGCAATCCTAAGACCCTGCATACAGTCTATGGCAGAAACCTGCGGCAGCCAGCCAGGCAGCAGCAGCCTGAAGTAATCTAGCTGGCGACTTCCCGATCGCGCAAAGAAGTCAACGACTTCGCTGACTGATGACATTATAATGTCATCCGTATAGGTCAGACCTATAGGTCACGCGGTGGGCTTCGCACATGATCAGTGCCTCCATCCGGAGCTCGGTCATTGTCGCTCGGAGAGAGGATAGTCTTCTCCACCTTACTGAACACCATCTCCGTTGTGTCCTCATGTCCGGTGTCGGGAAACTGTCCTTCCGTTGCCGTTGTAACCGGAAGGACGGGAAGGACCTTCAGGAAAAAGGATGGATATGGACCGATTGTTCTATTGTAGACAGGCACGTAGCCAGGATTTCGTCCAGGGGGGGGGGGGGGCGGCGCCTCGAAAGGGCCCCTTCCCGAGCATTGAAAGGGCCCCCTTCCCAAGCGTTGAAAAGCCTAACAAAACGGATGAAAAGGCACGTTACTAGGATGGAAAATGCAGTGTGACAGGAATGGTATGGGCCATACCAACTTTTAGGAGCTGGAGTTAGCAAACTGTCATATCAACTTTGGAACCAGCGACACCAATTTGGAATCAGCTATACCAACTTCGAATATTTTTGTTAAGCTGAAGACCTGGAACTCTTCAACAAATTGCGCCGCGGAGCGGCGCGAAAATTGTAAGTTTTATTCCCTGGACAACTGCATTCTTACTGTTGAAAGGCCCAGGGTCCCTTCAGAGATCAGATCGTCTAAGGGCCCCTCCGACCTTTTCAACGCCCTTCCGACCTGTTCAGGGACTCATCTGGGATCCGCGAAGCGAAAAGACATGATGTGGAGTGGGTAATATATATAAAATACAAAGAGGGCTTACTCTACTATACAAATCAAAATCGGAGCTTTCGGGTATATTGCAACAGACTGACGAAGGGTGTTACAATATACCCGAAAGTTCCGCTTTAAATATTTGTGTTCTTGTGGAGTAAGTCCTCTTTGTATTTAATCTTCATCTGGGATCCCTACGTACTCTACGCCCTTCCGGTCTGACCAGGGACTCCTCTGACCTTCAAAGAAGCCCCTCTTGCGTGTCAAGAGGCTCATTCGGCCTGTCCAGAGGTCCTTCTGACCTGGCCAGGGACTGCACTGGCTGCTTTGTCGCCCTGCCGACATGCTCACGCTCAGGGGCCCCTCCGACCTGCCCAGAGGCCCCTCCAGTCTGGCTAGGAACTCATCCGGCATGTTCAAGGGCCCTTCCGACCGGCCCAGAGACCCTTTCGGGCTAGCCAGGGGCACCTCTGACTTGCCCAGGA
The DNA here is from genome assembly GCA_036785665.1 of Chirona hameri. NCBI lineage: Eukaryota > Metazoa > Arthropoda > Thecostraca > Balanomorpha > Balanidae > Chirona > Chirona hameri. The sequence goes on from JAXIVJ010003031.1 coordinate 57,770, forward strand.
GTCCCTCCGATCTGCCCAGCGACTCTTCTGGTCGGACTGCGCTGGCTGCTTTGTCGCCCTGTCGACATGCTCAAGGGGCCCCCCGACCTGCCCTGGGGACCCTCCGTACTGGCTAGAGGCCAATTCGGCATGTTCAGGGGCCCTCCTTACCCGCCCAGGGTTCCTTTCGGTCTGGTCAGGGGCCCCTCCGATCTGCACAGGGGCCCTTTGAACTTTCCAGGAGCCCTCTGGTCTCTCCAGCCTTCTAAGGGGCCCTTCCGACCTGGCAAGGGACTGCGCTGGCTGCCTTGTCGCCTTGCGACATGCTCCGAGGGCCCTCCGACCTGCCCTGGAGCCCCTCCGTGCTGACTATAGGCCCATTTGGCACGCTCAGGAGCCCTTCTGACCCACCTAGGGGCCCTTCTGACCCACCTAGGGGCCATTTCGGTCTGGTCAATGGCCCCTCTGGCCTGCACAGAGGCCCTTTTAACTTCCCAGGGGCCCTCTAGTCTGTCCAGAGGCCCTCCAACCTCCTCAGGGGCGTGCTGACACCGCTGGGACGTGCTGGTCGTACCGACACCGCTGGGACGTGCTGGTCGTAACGACACCACTGGGGCGCGCTGGTCGTACCGACACCGCTGGGCGTGCTGGTCGTACCGACACCGCTGGGGCGTGCTGGTCGTACCGACACCGCTGAGGCGTGCGGTCGTACCGACACCGCTGGGCGTGCTGGTCGTACCGACACCGCTGGGGCGTGCTGGTCGTACCGACACCGCTGGGGCGTGCTGGTCGTACCGACACCGCTGGGGCGTGCTGGTCGTAACGACACCACTGGGGCGTGCTGGTTGTACCGACACCACTGGGGCGTGCTGGTCGTACCGACACCACTGGGGCGTGCTGGTCGTACCGACACCACTGGGGCGCGCTGGTCGTACCGACACCGCTGGGCGTGCTGGTCGTACCGACACCGCTGGGGCGCGCTGGTCGTACCGACACAGCTGGGGCGTGCTGGTCGTACCCACACCGCTGGGGCGTGCTGGTCGTACCGACACCGCTGGGGCGTGCTGGTCTTACCGACACCGCTGGGACGTGCTGGTCGTACCGACACCGCTGGGAAGTGGGACGTGCTGGTCGTACCGACACCGCTGGGCCGGCGGTGGTCGTACCGACAGGCCGGGGGCGGACACTTGACCAGAGGACAGCTGGTCGCTGGATGGCACCGCTACAGCTGGCCGGATCCCGCCCAGCTGGAGGATGGGGTACGGTCTGCATTGTACAGAGGGTACACGCCCTTACAATCTGTATGTGGCCCGGGGCTTCGTATCTGAAAAATACAGCTAAGCCTATTTGTAATTATTATGACTGGATTGATTAATTATCAATGGAGTTACTAAGCAGAGTTATGTCAGAAGTCTTTGGAAAATCTTTTCAAGTCTTTCAAACTCGTAAGCTGACTCTTACCAGCCTTACGTACCCTAGCCTACGCATCATGTTGTTGGTGGTGGATTAGGGCGCGTAGCTGCAAGGCTCAAGCGTCCAACAAGTCTACGCATCAAGAAGTGGCCCGGTTCGTAGATTCGTCGCCCCTGCGTCATGACCTCCCCGCGCCGGCAGCTGGTGTGAGATAAGCTCGGCTGGAACGGGGACGGCCCGCCATGTGACCGTCACCGTCTGATGGCCACCCGACCAGTCTCACACCTCTGAAGGTCGACCCGCGCCGTGTGTGACTCAGAGGAAAGAGCGGCCCGTCTCACTTATATCGGCTGGCAGTGGGGCGACCGCCGCTGCCTGCCGAGTGCCGACCATGACGGCTTAGCCGGCCAGACGGCCAGCTCACAGCAGATCACTCGATACTCCCTACACTGTACCAACACCTGAGCCGATCAGCCGGCCGGCTCACACGCATATCACTCTATATTCCCGTACTGGCCAGTCTCTTCCCCACACCGCACGGAGTGTTTTTCCCGTGCGTCTTCCCCATGTGTACGTCTTCCCTGTCTCGCCCTGACGCCTCAGCCGCCCGGCCGGCCAGTTACATCAGATGACACCATTTCCCCGTACCGGCAGGAGTAACCCTCAGAGCCCGTTTCACCCTGCCAGTCCGCGCCGCCCCGACGGCGGCGTTCAGGCCGCGACTGTGGCGAGAGCGGCGCACCGGCGGTTGGTGACGCGCCAGCGCCGCGCGCAGGAAACTCTGCGAGGAAACTGACGTCATGAACCGCTCTCAACAACGATAAGGCCCGTTATAAAGGACGAAACTCACCAGCCCGACAAATATAAGCGCTCAAGATGACAAGTCACTTCTGTGAGACAAAGATAGTGTCGGGTGACCTGAAGTATTCCAATTCGAACGAATGTTTACCATCAATGGTATATCCGACACAGTGGAAAAGAATACTGATGATGATTCGGGTTTATGGGCACCACATCCGCAACTGATATGGGTATATGACATATGACGTCCATTAAACAAACAGTTCGCATCAGACTTATCGAGAGGTGTATGGTATTCCCGAACAAAGGACTTCCGACACGATATATAGTGACCCCCGTCCACAGCCCACCACTGCCCGCAGCAGCCGGCTCGCCCACCACAGACCACCAGCTCCGCTCTCCGTGGCAGGCCAGAGCTGCGTGGGCTCGCCAACCAGACCGCCAGCTCCGCTCTCCGTGGCAGGCCAGAGCTGCGTGGGCTCGCCCACCACAGACCGCCAGCTCCGCTCTCCGTGGCAGGCCAGAGCTGCGTGGGCTCGCCAACCAGACCGCCAGCTCCGCTCTCCGTGGCAGGTCAGAGCTGCGTAGGCTCGCCCACCACAGACCGTCACAGACCGCCAGCTCCGCTCTCCGTGGCAGGTCAGAGCTGCGTGGGCTCGCCCACCACAGACCGTCACAGACCGCCAGCTCCGCTCTCCGTGGCAGGTCAGAGCTGCGTGGGCTCGCCCACCACAGACCGCCAGCTCCGCTCTCCGTGGCAGGTCAGAGCTGCGCGGGCTCGTCCACCACAGAACGCCAGCTCCGCTCTCCGTGGCAGGCCAGAGCTGCGTGGGCTCGCCCACCACAGACCGCCAGCTCCGCTCTCCGTGGCAGGTCAGAGCTGCGTGGGCTCGTCCACCACAGACCGCCAGCTCCGCTCTCCGTGGCAGGCCAGAGCTGCGTGGGCTCGTCCACCACAGACCGCCAGCTCCGCTCTCCGTGGCAGGTCAGAGCTGCGTGAGCTCACCAACCAGACCGCCAGCTCCGCTCTCCGTGGCAGGTCAGAGCTGCGTGGGCTCGCCAACCAGACCGCCAGCTCCGCTCTCCGTGGCAGGCCAGAGCTGCGTGAGCTCACCAACCAGACCGCCAGCTCCGCTCTCCGTGGCAGGTCAGAGCTGCGTGGGCTCGCCAACCACAGACCGTCACAGACCGCCAGCTCCGCTCTCCTTGGAAGGCCAGAGCTGCGTGGGCTCGCCCACCACAGACCGTCACAGACCACCAGCTCCGCTCTCAGTGGCAGGTCAGAGCCGCGTGGGCGGTGTTCAGATGGGGGGTCAAACACGTGACTGTGTGCTGTGCTCGCCCCTCACAGACGCGGACGGGCGTTCAACACGTGCCGCCGTGCCGTATAAACATTCTATTATAACCCTGCGGTGACTGTCCCAAGCTGCTTCCAGGAAAGCAGACTCCCACTCCAGCCATACAGAAGATGAGCGAACAGAATCAACAATTCTTCTGTCAGCCAACCAAGTCAGGTATGTGAAGAAATTAACTTTAGAACCGCTCAACGTCGGCCATGTGTCTTCCCAAGAGCGTGCATCGTGTGGAAATGTACAGAACGTGTACTGACACAATACGTGTTCCGATCAGGTGGCACAGCCAACTCCTCCTACCCGCCGAATCCAACGACTCATCACTCGTCTGAAGGGGGAAACATACTTGTCACACCAATCATCCATACGTGGCTCCGGTCCTCCAGTGAGAGCACCACCATCCTCCCCACACCAATCCCCGGCGTGGACTCCAGCACTACCATCTACCCACACCAATCCCCCAGGCGTGGACTCCAGCACCACCATCCTCCCCACACCAATCCCCAGGCGTAGACTCCAGCACTACCATCCTCCCCACACCAATCCCCCAGGCGTAGACTCCAGCACCACCATCCTCCCCACACCAATCCCCCAGGCGTGGACTCCAGCACTACCATCCTCCCCACACCAATCCCCCAGGCGTGGACTCCAGCACTACCATCTACCCACACCAATCCCCCAGGCGTGGACTCCAGCACTACCATCCTCCCCACACCAATCCCCCAGGCATGGACTCCAGCACTACCATCCTCCCCACACCAATCCCCCAGGCATGGACTCCAGCACTACCATCCTCCCCACACCAATCCCCCAGGCATGGACTCCAGCACTACCATCCTCCCCACACCAATCCCCCAGGCGTGGACTCCAGCACTACCATCCTCCCCACACCAATCCCCCAGGCGTGGACTCCAGCACCACCATCTCCACACACCAATCCCCAGGCGTGGACTCCAGCACTACCATCCTCCCCACACCAATCCCCCAGGCGTGGACTCCAGCACTACCATCCTCCCCACACCAATCCCCCAGGCGTGGACTCCAGCACTACCATCCTCCCCATACCAATCCCCCAGGCGTTGACTCCAGCACTACCATCCTCCCCACACCAATCCCCCAGGCGTGGACTCCAGCACCACCATCCTCCCCACACCAATCCCCAGGCGTGGACTCCAGCACTACAATCTACCCACACCAATCCCCCAGGCGTGGACTCCAGCACTACCATCCTCCCCACACCAATCCCCCAGGCGTGGACTCCAGCACTACAATCTACCCACACCAATCCCCCAGGCGTAGACTCCAGCACTACCATCCTCCCCACACAAATCCCCCAGGCGTTGACTCCAGCACTACCATCCTCCCCACACCAATCCCCCAGGCGTGGACTCCAGCACCACCATCCTCCCCACACCAATCCCCAGGCGTGGACTCCAGCACCACCATCCTCCCCACACCAATCCCCCAGGCGTGGACTCCAGCACCACCATCCTCCCCACACCAATCCCCAGGCGTGGACTCCAGCACTACAATCTACCCACACCAATCCCCCAGGCGTGGACTCCAGCACTACCATCCTCCCCACACCAATCCCCCAGGCGTGGACTCCAGCACTACAATCTACCCACACCAATCCCCCAGGCGTGGACTCCAGCACTACAATCTACCCACACCAATCCCCCAGGCGTAGACTCCAGCACCACCATCCTCCCCACACCAATCCCCCAGGCGTGGACTCCAGCACTACCATCCTCCACACCCCAATCCCCAGGCGTGGACTCCAGCACCACCATCCTCCCCACACCAATCCCCCAGGCGTGGACTCCAGCACTACCATCCTCCCCACACCAATCCCCCAGGCGTTGACTCCAGCACTACCATCCTCCCCACACCAATCCCCCAGGCATGGACTCCAGCACTACCATCCTCCCCACACCAATCCCCCAGGCGTGGACTCCAGCACCACCATCCTCCCCACACCAATCCCCCAGGCGTGGACTCCAGCACTACCATCTACCCACACCAATCCCCCAGGCATGGACTCCAGCACTACCATCTACCCACACCAATCCCCCAGGCGTGGACTCCAGCACCACCATCCTCCCCACACCAATCTCCCAGGCGTTGACTCCAGCACCACCATCCTCCACACCCCAATCCCCCAGGTGTGGACTCCAGCACCACCATCCTCCCCACACCAATCCCCCGGCGTGGACTCCAGCACTACCATCTACCCACACCAATCCCCCAGGCGTGGACTCCAGCACCACCATCCTCCCTACACCAATCTCCCAGGCGTTGACTCCAGCACCACCATCCTCCCCACACCAATCCCCCAGGCATGGACTCCAGCACTACCATCTACCCACACCAATCCCCCAGGCGTGGACTCCAGCACCACCATCCTCCCAACACCAATCCCCCAGGCGTGGACTCCAGCACTACCATCTACCCACACCAATCCCCCAGGCGTGGACTCCAGCACCACCATCCTCCCCACACCAATCCCCCAGGCGTGGACTCCAGCACTACCATCTACCCACACCAATCCCCCAGGCGTGGACTCCAGCACCACCATCCTCCCCACACCAATCCCCCAGGCGTGGACTCCAGCACTACCATCTCCCCACACCAATCCCCCAGGCGTGGACTCTAGCACCACCATCCTCCCCACACCAATCCCCCAGGCGTGGACTCCAGCACTACCATCCTCCCCACACCAATCCCCCAGGCGTGGACTCCAGCACTACCATCTACCCACACCAATCCCCCAGGCATGGACTCCAGCACTACCATCCTCCCCACACCAATCCCCCAGGCGTGGACTCCAGCACTACCATCCTCCCCACACCAATCCCCCAGGCATGGACTCCAGCACCACCATCCTCCCCACACCAATCCCCCAGGCGTGGACTCCAGCACCACCATCTACCCACACCAATCCCCCAGGCGTGGACTCCAGCACTACCATCCTCCCCACACCAATCCCCCAGGCGTGGACTCCAGCACTACCATCTACCCACACCAATCCCCCAGGCGTGGACTCCAGCACTACCATCTACCCACACCAATCCCCCAGGCGTGGACTCCAGCACCACCATCTACCCACACCAATCCCCCAGGCGTAGACTCCAGCACCACCATCCTCCCCACACCAATCCCCCAGGCGTGGACTCCAGCACTACCATCTACCCACACCAATCCCCCAGGCGTGGACTCCAGCACCACCATCCTCCCCACACCAATCCCCCAGGCGTGGACTCCAGCACTACCATCCTCCCCACACCAATCCCCAGGCGTGGACTCCAGCACTACCATCCTCCCCACACCAATCCCCCAGGCGTGGACTCCAGCACTACCATCCTCCCCACACCAATCCCCCAGGCGTAGACTCCAGCACTACCATCCTCCCCACACCAATCCCCCAGGCGTGGACTCCAGCACCACCATCCTCCCCACACCAATCTCCCAGGCGTAGACTCCAGCACTACCATCCTCCCCACACCAATCCCCCAGGCGTGGACTCCAGCACTACCATCCTCCCCACACCAATCCCCCAGGTGTGGACTCCAGCACTACCATCTACCCACACCAATCCCCCAGGCGTGAACTCCAGCACTACCATCCTCCCCACACCAATCCCCCAGGCGTGGACTCCAGCACTACCATCTCCACACACCAATCCCCCAGGCGTAGACTCCAGCACTACCATCCTCCCCACACCAATCCCCCAGGCGTGGACTCCAGCACTACCATCCTCCCCACACCAATCCCCCAGGCGTGGACTCCAGCACTACCATCCTCCCCACACCAATCACACAGGCGTGGACTCCAGCACTACCATCCTCCCCACACCAATCCCCCAGGCGTGGACTCCAGCACTACCATCCTCCCCACACCAATCCCCCAGGCGTGGACTCCAGCACTACCATCCTCCCCACACCAATCCCCCAGGCGTAGACTCCAGCACTACAATCTACCCACACCAATCCCCCAGGCGTAGACTCCAGCACTACAATCTACCCACACCAATCCCCCAGGCGTGGACTCCAGCACCACCATCCTCCCCACACCAATCCCCCAGGCATGGACTCCAGCACCACCATCCTCCCCACACCAATCCCCCAGGCGTGGACTCCAGCACTACAATCTACCCACACCAATCCCCCAGGCGTGGACTCCAGCACCACCATCCTCCCCACACCAATCTCCCAGGCGTTGACTCCAGCACCACCATCCTCCCCACACCAATCCCCCAGGCGTGGACTCCAGCACTACCATCCTCCCCACACCAATCCCCCAGGCGTGGACTCCAGCACTACCATCCTCCCCACACCAATCCCCCAGGCGTGGACTCCAGCACTACCATCCTCCCCACACCAATCCCCCAGGCGTGGACTCCAGCACTACCATCCTCCCCACACCAATCCCCCAGGCGTGGACTCCAGCACTACCATCCTCCCCACACCAATCCCCCAGGCGTGGACTCCAGCACTACAATCTACCCACACCAATCCCCCAGGCGTGGACTCCAGCACCACCATCCTCCCCACACCAATCCCCCAGGCATGGACTCCAGCACTACCATCCTCCCCACACCAATCCCCCAGGCGTGGACTCCAGCACTACCATCCTCCCCACACCAATCCCCCAGGCATGGACTCCAGCACTACCATCCTCCCCACACCAATCCCCCAGGCGTGGACTCCAGCACTACCATCTACCCACACCAATCCCCCAGGCATGGACTCCAGCACTACCATCTACCCACACCAATCCCCCAGGCGTGGACTCCAGCACTACCATCCTCCCCACATTAATCCCCCAGGCGTGGACTCCAGCACTACCATCCTCCCCACACCAATCCCCCAGGCGTGGACTCCAGCACTACCATCCTCCCCACACCAATCCCCCAGGCGTGGACTCCAGCACTACCATCCTCCCCACACCAATCCCCCAGGCGTGGACTCCAGCACTACAATCTACCCACACCAATCCCCCAGGCGTGGACTCCAGCACCACCATCCTCCCCACACCAATCCCCCAGGCATGGACTCCAGCACTACCATCCTCCCCACACCAATCCCCCAGGCGTGGACTCCAGCACTACCATCCTCCCCACACCAATCCCCCAGGCATGGACTCCAGCACTACCATCCTCCCCACACCAATCCCCCAGGCGTGGACTCCAGCACTACCATCTACCCACACCAATCCCCCAGGCATGGACTCCAGCACTACCATCTACCCACACCAATCCCCCAGGCGTGGACTCCAGCACTACCATCTACCCACACCAATCCCCCAGGCGTGGACTCCAGCACTACCATCTACCCACACCAATCCCCCAGGCGTGGACTCCAGCACTACCATCTACCCACACCAATCCCCCAGGCATGGACTCCAGCACTACCATCCTCCCCACACCAATCCCCCAGGCGTGGACTCCAGCACTACCATCTACCCACACCAATCCCCCAGGCGTGGACTCCAGCACTACCATCTACCCACACCAATCCCCCAGGTGTGGACTCCAGCAATACCATCCTCCCCACACCAATCCCCCAGGCGTGGACTCCAGCACTACCATCTACCCACACCAATCCCCCAGGCGTGGACTCCAGCACTACCATCCTCCCCACACCAATCCCCCAGGCGTGGACTCCAGCACTACCATCTACCCACACCAATCCCCCAGGTGTGGACTCCAGCACTACCATCCTCCCCACACCAATCCCCCAGGCGTGGACTCCAGCACTACCATCTACCCACACCAATCCCCCAGGCGTGGACTCCAGCACTACCATCTACCCACACCAATCCCCCAGGTGTGGACTCCAGCACTACCATCCTCCCCACACCAATCCCCCAGGCGTGGACTCCAGCACTACCATCCTCCCCACACCAATCCCCCAGGCGTGGACTCCAGCACTACCATCTCCACACACCAATCCCCCAGGCGTGGACTCCAGCACTACCATCTCCCCACACCAATCCCCCAGGCGTAGACTCCAGCACTACCATCCTCCCCACACCAATCCCCCAGGCGTGGACTCCAGCACTACCATCTACCCACACCAATCCCCCAGGCGTAGACTCCAGCACTACCATCCTCCCCACACCAATCCCCCAGGCGTGGACTTCAGCACTACCATCTACCCACACCAATCCCCCAGGCGTAGACTCCAGCACTACCATCCTCCCCACACCAATCCCCCAGGCGTGGACTCCAGCACTACCATCCTCCCCACACCAATCCCCCAGGCGTGGACTCCAGCACTACCATCCTCCCCACACCAATCCCCCAGGCGTGGACTCCAGCACTACCATCCTCCCCACACCAATCCCCCAGGTGTGGACTCCAGCACTACCATCTCCACACACCAATCCCCAGGCGTGGACTCCAGCACTACCATCTACCCACACCAATCCCCCAGGCGTGGACTCCAGCACCACCATCCTCCCCACACCAATCCCCCAGGTGTGGACTCCAGCACTACCATCCTCCCCACACCAATCCCCCAGGCGTGGACTCCAGCACTACCATCCTCCCCACACCAATCCCCCAGGCGTGGACTCCAGCACTACAATCTACCCACACCAATCCCCCAGGCGTGGACTCCAGCACTACAATCTACCCACACCAATCCCCCAGGCGTGGACTCCAGCACCACCATCCTCCCCACACCAATCCCCCAGGCGTGGACTCCAGCACTACAATCCTCCCCACACCAATCCCCCAGGCGTGGACTCCAGCACTACAATCCTCCCCACACCAATCCCCCAGGCGTGGACTCCAGCACTACCATCCTCCCCACACCAATCCCCCAGGCGTGGACTCCAGCACTACCATCTCCACACACCAATCCCCAGGCGTGGACTCCAGCACTACCATCTACCCACACCAATCCCCCAGGCGTGGACTCCAGCACTACCATCTACCCACACCAATCCCCCAGGCGTAGACTCCAGCACTACCATCCTCCCCACACCAATCCCCCAGGCGTGGACTCCAGCACTACAATCTACCCACACCAATCCCCCAGGCGTGGACTCCAGCACCACCATCCTCCCCACACCAATCCCCCAGGCGTGGACTCCAGCACTACCATCTACCCACACCAATCCCCCAGGCGTGGACTCCAGCACTACCATCTCCACACACCAATCCCCCCCCCCCCCCCCCCACGTGGACTCTGGTCCTTCCGCCATGTTACGATAGGCTCGTCTGTACGATACATGGCAGCAAAGTAATAAAAACAAATCAAACCTTTGTCACGGAAGATAGCATACAGCATTAAATAAAGGTCTCTTTTGTATTTTCACTGAAGCATTAGATAAAACCCATAGGCATCGCTATCGATTACAATGTGTACAATGCGTGGTGAGTGGTCATTTGAAGTAGTTTGTTGACATTATTCCGTGCGCCCTCTGGCCTTGGGGAGGTGGCCGGGGCGGGACAGCGTACCTTCTCGCTGTGGTGGACGTCCTGACGTCCGCGTTTCAGCGTGGGTGGACGGATGACCCGCCGTGGCGCTCCAGCCGGGTCCATGGCGTGCTTCCGGCTCCGACCCCCGTCACCGCATGGCGGCAGGGAGGCGGCCGGTGGGTCTCCGAGGAGGACGGCTAAAACGCAGGCTACCTGTCGACACACACACAAACACCACGGTCAATACGGGGTCGGCCGGGGTCGGCCGGGAACGGCGGGCGGCGGGGGATAGCGGGCGGTAGGCGGCCGAGGACACGCAACACAGCCGGCCGAGGACGGCGGAACAGAGGCGCCCTCTGGGCAGGACAGCATCAGCACTGCAGTGAGTGTGTACTGTGTACCCCAATGACCGCTCCCGCCCACGATGTGGCAAACTCATACATCCCTCCACAGGGGAGGGAAAGGGCGGGGAGCTGACACGGGCAGAACTCATTCATCCCTCCACAGGGGAGGGAAAGGGTGGGGAGCTGGCACGGGCAGAACTCATTCATCCCTCCACAGGGGAAGGGGAGGGGGGGAGCTGGCACGGGCAGAACTCATTCATCCCTCCACAGGGGAGGGAAAGGGTGGTGGGGCTGGCACGGGCAGAACTCATTCATCCCTCCACAGGGGAGGGAAAGGGTGGTGGGGCTGGCACGGGCAGAACTCATTCATCCCTCCACAGGGGAGGGAAAGGGTGGTGGGGCTGGCACGGGCAGAACTCATTCATCCCTCCACAGGGGAGGGAAAGGGTGGGGAGCTGGCACGGGCAGAACTCATTCATCCCTCCACAGGGGAAGGGGAGGGGGGAGCTGGCACGGGCAGAACTCATTCATCCCTCCACAGGGGAGGGAAAGGGTGGTGGGGCTGGCACGGGCAGAACTCATTCATCCCTCCACAGGGGAGGGAAAGGGTGGGGAGCTGGCACGGGCAGAACTCATTCATCCCTCCACAGGGGAAGGGGAGGGGGGGAGCTGGCACGGGCAGAACTCATTCATCCCTCCACAGGGGAGGGAAAGGGTGGTGGGGCTGGCACGGGCAGAACTCATTCATCCCTCCACAGGGGAGGGAAAGGGTGGTGGGGCTGGCACGGGCAGAACTCATTCATCCTCCACAGGGGAGGGAAAGGGTGGTGGGGCTGGCACGGGCAGAACTCATTCATCCCTCCACAGGGGAGGGAAAGGGTGGTGGGGCTGGCACGGGCAGAACTCATTCATCCCTCCACAGGGGAGGGAAAGGGTGGTGGGGCTGGCACGGGCAGAACTCATTCATCCCTCCACAGGGGAGGGAAAGGGTGGTGGGGCTGGCACGGGCAGAACTCATTCATCCCTCCACAGGGGAGGGAAAGGGTGGTGGGGCTGGCACGGGCAGAACTCATTCATCCCTCCACAGGGGAGGGAAAGGGTGGTGGGGCTGGCACAGGCAGAACTCATTCATCCCTCCACAGGGGAGGGAAAGGGTGGTGGGGCTGGCACGGGCAGAACTCATTCATCCCTCCACAGGGGAGGGAAAGGGTGGTGGGGCTGGCACGGGCAGAACTCATTCATCCCTCCACAGGGGAGGGAAAGGGTGGTGGGGCTGGCACGGGCAGAACTCATTCATCCCTCCACAGGGGAAGGGGAGGGGGGGGGGAGCTGGCACGGGCAGAACTCATTCATCCCTCCACAGGGGAGGGAAAGGGTGGTGGGGCTGGCACGGGCAGAACTCATTCATCCCTCCACAGGGGAGGGAAAGGGTGGTGGGGCTGGCACGGGCAGAACTCATTCATCCCTCCACAGGGGAGGGAAAGGGTGGTGGGGCTGGCACGGGCAGAACTCATTCATCCCTCCACAGGGGAGGGAAAGGGTGGTGGGGCTGGCACGGGCAGAACTCATTCATCCCTCCACAGGGGAGGGAAAGGGTGGTGGGGCTGGCACGGGCAGAACTCATTCATCCCTCCACAGGGGAGGGAAAGGGTGGTGGGGCTGGCACGGGCAGAACTCATTCATCCCTCCACAGGGGAGGGAAAGGGTGGTGGGGCTGGCACGGGCAGAACTCATTCATCCCTCCACAGGGGAGGGAAAGGGTGGTGGGGCTGGCACGGGCAGAACTCATTCATCCCTCCACAGGGGAGGGAAAGGGTGGTGGGGCTGGCACGGGCAGAACTCATTCATCCCTCCACAGGGGAGGGAAAGGGTGGTGGGGCTGGCACGGGCAGAACTCATTCATCCCTCCACAGGGGAGGGAAAGGGTGGTGGGGCTGGCACGGGCAGAACTCATTCATCCCTCCACAGGGGAGGGAAAGGGTGGTGGGGCTGGCACGGGCAGAACTCATTCATCCCTCCACAGGGGAAGGGGAGGGGGGAGCTGGCACGGGCAGAACTCATTCATCCCTCCACAGGGGAGGGAAAGGGTGGTGGGGCTGGCACGGGCAGAACTCATTCATCCCTCCACAGGGGAGGGAAAGGGTGGTGGGGCTGGCACGGGCAGAACTCATTCATCCCTCCACAGGGGAGGGAAAGGGTGGTGGGGCTGGCACGGGCAGAACTCATTCATCCCTCCACAGGGGAAGGGGAGGGGGGGGAGCTGACACGGGCAGAACTCATTCATCCCTCCACACTCCACAGGGATGTGAGACATTAGGCACACGACACAACGGACCACACTGGCGTGACATACCATAATTCGACGATAAAAGTGGCCAGGCCACTTCATCAATCATATGACAGTTCACACTGCAGATGTGACTCACAAACACACTCGATGATTTGGGGCTCAATGGTGCCACAACTGCTGTGGTTATTTGGCGCACCTAAACAAAGACACTCAACGACTCAAAAACCCAAAAGCTATACAAGCCAATAAGAATCAAGACACATCCTCTCCTTCAACCATCGCAAAACCACATAGATGTTCTCTATGTCTGGGTATTCATCACGATGGAATAGAACACAGTCAACAGAAAATGTAGTTTGTTTTCGTAAATTGATGTGGGTATTCCCCTCTTTGCGACTTCCCTGCTATTGGCACCATGAAACAATCAACTTGCCTTCCAAGTTACAATAGGACTCACACTGACTACATATGCCCCACTGGTTTGACAAGCGAGAGTTCGGAAATATTGATGCCCTGTTATATATCATCATCCACGCTTACTCCTTCCAATGTATAATACAAATGTATAATGTATATGGGTCATTCCATGCCAACTCAACCAATGGTGTGCACGGCACCCCCTCAGATTGGTATGAAATTACGTGCAATTACGTGCATTCTTCTAGCCCTCATTCCGAATTCGAGGTCGAAACGGCCCTCCAACAACTACTTTGTCTGTTAAAGGCGCGGAAAAAAGTTTGAAAGAGAATTGAATACTGATGTTTTAGCTGTTTTTGACCTTAGGTCAATAGTTAGGTCAGGGGAGCCCATTGAACTGCGAACATTCTAAAAATCGACGAATAGTTTGCATAGAATAACTTTTGACAGAAGCATGATGAAGCAATAAACTCTTTACCATTGTATTTCTCTCGTATGGTATATCGGGTGACCTAGTTAGGTCATATCCCCCAAAAAATGATCTGACCTGAGGTCAGGTCAAGATCAGGTAAATGTCAAATTTTACACCAATCAATGTGTGACTCGGGTCTCGAATTGGGTCTCAGAATACAACACGTTTTGTTAGCTCGTGTTCTTCTCGGTTTTCACGCCCAATACGCGCGAACGGTGAGTCGTCCTGCACCGACTGGCCGAAACTTGTTGGGAAAGCCAGCAATGTATCTCCTAAAGTAGAAGAGATATTCGAAATCGAGCAACGCCATTTGAAAGATAGCATTACCTGCTGTGAAACGAACTCTGCATTAGCCGCGGTCCGACGGGGGTGGGGATATCCGCCCCCTCCCCCGCCTCCCCCCGCGGACCGACGGGGGTGGGGATATCCACCCCCTCCCCCGCAGTTTTGTCGTGAATAGCGTGAAAACGGCGGCGCGCGGCTGCTGCCAAATTTGTCATACGAGTAGCTGCTTGGGGATCTAATACCCACATTGTGTGACTTTTTTGACCTGGGGTCATCTCAGGCTAGGTCAACAGGTCACGCTAAGTATCCCCACATCCAAGCAAGATTGTGAAATGTTGTGGACGTGCTATGGCCAGTGTTTGACCGCGTAATTTGAAACTCACAGGATTGCATCAGGTCATAACTACCTACAATTCGTTTATCTCGATTTTGTATATCGGTGACCCAAGGTCAGGTCGATTCCGTGACTTTATTTTAAGTCAATGGGGAAAAAAGTGTATAAATCCATGGGAAATGGCTTAATTTGACTCGTTTTCACCAGATCCACCATTACTGTGCCAAATGCTAAGACCACTGTCAATGTTTATCTTTGAAATATAATTACCAGGTCAGCTCAGGTGACCCTCGAGCACACGTGTTTTTTTTCTTCAATAACTATTTTCCCAATGAAGGTAAAGCAATATTTGCACCATTGTGCTCGACTCGTCGACACATTGATCGATGTAAAATTTGACATTTACCTGACCTCGACCTGACCTCAGGTCAGGTCATTTTTGTAAATATGACCTAATGAAGTCATCCGATATACCATTCGATGCGTCTCGACGAGAGAAATACAATGGTAAAGAGTTTGTTACTTCATCATGCTTCTGTCAAAAGTTATTCTATAAAAACTATTCGTCGATTTTTAGAATGTTTCAAGTTCAATGGCCTCCCCTGACCTAACTATTGACCAAAAGTAAAAGCAGACGAAACATCTATTCAATTCTCTTTCAAACGTATTTTTTTCCGCGCGTCGCTAGCTCTTTTAGTTCTCGAGATATAGACTGTTTTGTAAGGACACACATATATAGTATATAGATAGGGTCAAAGCCAAGAAGAACACGAGCTAGCAAAGGGTGTTGTAGTTTTTGATGCCAAAGTTTTTAAGCTTCAACAAGGTACAAAGACACGCAGAGTTCAAATATATCAGTTTCGTACCAATTCGGAGGTGACGAAATGTTGATAAATGTATATTATATAATTTGTGAACATATAATATATATTTTTCATATACTGAATTTTTTATGCTGATTGGAAAGTATGGGACATTCTTTTTCAAATGACGTTGACCGATCGCAAATATATTTTCAACTTTAGGAGATATGTCGTTTTGCAGTTTGCCCAACATGCTGTGACGTCACAAAATGACGTCACTTTAACAGACAAATAATTTGTTGGAGGGCCATTTCGACCACGAATTCGACATGAGGGCTATGAAGGAGCCCGTTACGCGCGATTTCATACAAATATGAGGGGGTGCCGTGTAAAATCGCAGTTTTACTGGTTGAGTTGGCATGGAATGACCCATATATAATGGTAAATCACGGTAAATGGTGCTCTAGGTGGTAGTTCACACAAGCTCGTCAAAGACCAACGGCCGCCTGCCGGGTTAAGAGGGGTTGAGAGGGACCAGGTCAGAGAGCATAAGAGCCAGAGAACGTGTTCAGAGTCGCCAGCCAGAGAACATACAATAGCGGCGTACCCTACCTACAAGCCCAGCGTCACGAGTCATGAAGGCAAGCGAGTGTAGCGAGTAGTGTGTTTCTCCGGGAGCGGCAGTCACGGGCGAAGCATCAGACTCGGGTGAATCAACTGAGTCAGTTGCAGTCATACGCGGTGCGGGACAGGTCTGACTGGCAGGCCGGGGTCAGACAGAGTCACGGTTCAATGCAGTGGTACACGTTACCAGCGGCCATGAGACGCGCGACAGCCTTCAGAGCGGTACCGTGAGAACCCGGCCTGACTGACTAACCCACTCAGCCGGGCCGCACCATCCCAGCTCTGTACACCAGTCTGTCTCGGCCCCGTCTGCCTGTCTCGGCCCAGCTGACCAGCCGGCCCTGCCTGTCTCGGCCCAGCTGACCAGCCGGCCCTGCTTGTCTCGGCCCAGCTGACCAGCCGGCCCTGCTTGTCTCGGCCCAGCTGACCAGCCGGCCCTGCCTGTCTCGGCCCAGCTGACCAGCCGGCCCTGCCCGTCTCGGCCCAGCTGACCAGCCGGCCCTGCCCGTCTCGGCCCAGCTGACCAGCCGGCCCTGCTTGTCTCGGCCCAGCTGACCAGCCGGATCTGCCTGTCTCGACCCAGCTGACCAACCGGTCCTGCCTGTCTCGGCCCAGCTGACCAGCCGGCCCTGCTTGTCTCGGCCCAGCTGACCAGCCGGCCCTGCTTGTCTCGGCCCAGCTGACCAGCCGGCCCTGCCTGTCTCGGCCCAGCTGACCAGCCGGTCCTGCCTGTCTCGGCCCAGCTGACCAGCCGGCCCTGCTTGTCTCGGCCCAGCTGACCAGCCGGCCCTGCCTGTCTCGGCCCAGCTGACCAGCCGGCCCTGCCCGTCTTGCCGCGACTGACCGGACCGGACCGGACCGGACCGGACCGGACCGGCGGCAGCAGCAGAAGCAGCGCAGCAGCAGACGTGAGGGCACGCGGTGAGAAGGCGCGGCAGCAGACGAGCCATTGTGACGAGCAGAGCAGTGCCGCCGGCGGTAGCGGCGGCTGAGGAGGCACCGCCGTCACGTCTGGCCAAACCGGCTGAATTGGGTCTGATGGCCCGTCACTCCACGGCCAGCGCCCTGCCGTCGCCGGGTGGGCGTCGTACGTCGGGCGCCGGGTGGGCGTCTGTCGTCGGGCGCCGGGTGGTGTGTGTCATACGGTCAGCGAACGGACAGTGGAGCCGGCTCCTAGGATTGCTTTGAAGCCACGCTAAGTGGAAAATTAGGCCAAAAATAGCCATAAGCAGTACAAAATTCAGCCTAAAAAAGACCATATGATGTATTCGGCTTTTCCAAAACTCGCCCATCAGAATCAGCTGTTATAAATGGCAGTAATTTCCTAACTTTTTTCATCCACATGTTAATATTCGCATTAGCAATATCAGTGTTTGGGTTATAGTTATCCAATATATCCTGATTTAGGGAGTGGACAATTCACAGTAAAACTGGGGAAAGAGTGGACAAAGATTACCCACAGGGTGTCGTTTTCCCATCCCCAATTTTGCAATCCTAGGACACTGCAGTGGATGGACAGATGGGCCGCAGCGGCCCCGGCGGCCCGGTCAGGACAGGGAGCCCTGGCCTGATGTCTGGTGATGACGCCTGCTGATGACGTCTGCTGCCTGATGATGACGTCTGGTGTCTGGTGATGACGTCTGCTGTCTGCTGATGACGTCTGGTGTCTGCTGATGACGTCTGCTGACTGGTGATGACTCCTGCTTTCTGGTGATGACGTATGGTGTCTGGTGATGACGTATGGTGTCTGGTGATGACGTCTGCTGACTGGTGATGACGCCTGCTGTCTGGTGATGACGTCTGGTGTCTGGTGATGACGTCTGGTGTCTGGTGATGACGTCTGGTATCTGGTGATGACGTCTGGTATCTGGTGATGACGTATGGTGTCTGG
This sequence comes from Chirona hameri, assembly GCA_036785665.1. Lineage (NCBI taxonomy): Eukaryota > Metazoa > Arthropoda > Thecostraca > Balanomorpha > Balanidae > Chirona > Chirona hameri. Next base: position 76,204 of record JAXIVJ010003031.1, read on the forward strand.
TGATGACGTCTGCTGACTGGTGATGACGCCTGCTGTCTGGTGATGACGTCTGGTGTCTGGTGATGACGTCTGGTGTCTGGTGATGACGTCTGGTATCTGGTGATGACGTCTGCTGACTGGTGATGACGTCTGATGTCTGGTGATGACGTCTGGTGTCTGGTGATGACGTCTGGTGTCTGGTGATGACGTCTGGTGTCTGGTGATGACGTCTGGTATCTGGTGATGACGTCTGGTGTCTGGTGATGACGCCTGCTGATGACGTCTGCTGTCTGCTGATGACGTCTGCTGTCTGATGATGACGTCTGCTGTCTGCTGATGACGTCTGCTGACTGGTGATGACGTCTGGTGTCTGGTGACTGGTGATGACGTCTGGTGTCTGGTGATGACGTCTGGTGTCTGGTGATGACGTCTGGTGACTGGTGATGACGTCTGGTGTCTGGTGATGACGTCTGCTGTCTGATGATGACGTCTGCTGTCTGCTGATGACGTCTGCTGTCTGGTAATGACGCCTGCTGATGACGCCTGCTGATGACATCTGGTGTCTGGTGATGACGCCTGCTGATGACATCTGGTGTCTGGTGATGACGCCTGCTGATGACGTCTGGTGTCTGGTGATGACGACTGGTGTCTGGTGATGACGCCTGCTGATGACATCTGGTGTCTGGTGATGACGCCTGCTGATGACGTCTGGTGTCTGGTGATGACGTCTGCTGTCTGATGATGACGTCTGCTGTCTGCTGATGACGTCTGCTGTCTGGTGATGACGCCTGCTGATGACGCCTGCTGATGACATCTGGTGTCTGGTGATGACGCCTGCTGATGACATCTGGTGTCTGGTGATGACGCCTGCTGATGACGTCTCCTGTCCGGTGATGACGACTGGTGTCTGGTGATGACGTCTAGTGTCTGGTGATGACGTCTGGTGACTGGTGATGACGCCTGCTGATGACGTCTCCTGTCCGGTGATGACGTCTGGTGTCTGGTGATGACGACTGGTGTCTGCTGATGACGTCTCCTGTCCGGTGATGACGTCTGATGTCTGGTGATGACGTCTGCTGATCACGTCTGCTGATGAAGGTTGGCACTGGCAACACAGATCCATGGCGGCCCCGGCAGCAGTATCTTGCCGTTGCCGCCGGCCGAGGCTTCAGGTTGGACACCTGCACCCGCCTGTCCACCACACCTGCACCCGCCTGCCCACCACACCTGCACCCGCCTGCCCACCACACCTGCACCCGCCTGCCCACCACACCTGCACCCGCCTGTCCACCACACCTGCACCCGCCTGTCCACCACACCTGCACCCGCCTGTCCACCACACCTGCACCCGCCTGTCCACCACACCTGCACCCGCCTGTCCACCACACCTGCACCCGCCTGTCCACCACACCTGCACCCGCCTGTCCACCACACCTGCACCCGCCTGTCCACCACACCTGCACCCGCCTGCCCACCACACCTGCACCCGCCTGTCCACCACACCTGCACCCGCCTGTCCACCACACCTGCACCCGCCTGTCCACCACACCTGCACCCGCCTGCCCACCACACCTGCACCCGCCTGTCCACCACACCTGCACCCGCCTGCCCACCACACCTGCACCCGCCTGCCCACCACACCTGCACCCGCCTGCCCACCACACCTACACCCGCCTGTCCACCACACCTGCACCCGCCCGTCAACCACACCTGCACCCGCCCGTCAACCACACCTGCACCCGCCTGCCCACCACACCTGCACCCGCCTGCCCACCACACCTGCACCCGCCTGCCCACCACACCTGCACCCGCCTGCCCACCACACCTGCACCCGCCCGTCCACCACACCTGCACCCGCCTGTCCACCACACCTGCACCCGTCTGTCCACCACACCTGCACCCGCCTGTCCACCACACCTGCACCCGCCTGTCCACCACACCTGCACCCGCCTGCCCACCACACCTGCACCCGCCTGTCCACCACACCTGCACCCGCCTGTCCACCACACCTGCACCCGCCTGCCCACCACACCTGCACCCGTCTGTCCACCACACCTGCACCCGCCTGTCCACCACACCTGCACCCGCCTGCCCACCACACCTGCACCCGCCTGCCCACCACACCTGCACCCGTCTGTCCACCACACCTGCACCCGCCTGTCCACCACACCTGCACCCGCCCGTCAACCACACCTGCACCCGCCTGTCCACCACACCTGCACCCGTCTGCCCACCACACCTGCACCCGCCTGTCCACCACACCTGCACCCGCCTGCCCACCACACCTGCACCCGCCTGCCCACCACACCTGCACCCGCCTGTCCACCACACCTGCACCCGCCTGTCCACCACACCTGCACCCGCCTGCCCACCACACCTGCACCCGTCTGTCCACCACACCTGCACCCGCCTGTCCACCACACCTGCACCCGCCTGCCCACCACACCTGCACCCGCCTGCCCACCACACCTACACCCGCCTGTCCACCACACCTGCACCCGCCTGCCCACCACACCTACACCCGCCCGTCAACCACACCTGCACCCGCCCGTCAACCACACCTGCACCCGCCCGTCAACCACACCTGCACCCGCCTGTCCACCACACCTGCACCTGCCTGTCCACCACACCTGCACCCGCCTGTCCACCACACCTGCACCCGCCTGCCCACCACACCTGCACCCGCCTGCCCACCACACCTGCACCCGCCCGTCAACCACACCTGCACCCGCCCGTCAACCACACCTGCACCCGCCCGTCCACCACACCTGCACCCGCCTGCCCACCACACCTGCACCCGCCTGCCCACCACACCTACACCCGCCCGTCAACCACACCTGCACCCGCCTGCCCACCACACCTGCACCCGCCTGCCCACCACACCTGCACCCGCCTGTCCACCACACCTGCACCCGCCTGCCCACCACACCTGCACCCGCCTGCCCACCACACCTGCACCCGCCTGCCCACCACACCTGCACCCGCCTGTCCACCACACCTGCACCCGCCTGTTCACCACACCTGCACCCGCCTGCCCACCACACCTGCACCCGCCTGCCCACCACACCTGCACCCGCCTGTCCACCACACCTGCACCCGCCCGTCAACCACACCTGCACCCGCCTGCCCACCACACCTGCACCCGCCTGTCCACCACACCTGCACCCGCCTGCCCACCACACCTGCACCCGCCTGTCCACCACACCTGCACCCGCCTGCCCACCACACCTGCACCCGTCTGTCCACCACACCTGCACCCGCCTGCCCACCACACCTGCACCCGCCTGTCCACCACACCTGCACCCGCCTGCCCACCACACCTGCACCCGCCTGCCCACCACACCTGCACCTGCCTGTCCACCACACCTGCACCCGCCTGCCCACCACACCTGCACCCGCCTGCCCACCACACCTGCACCCGCCTGCCCACCACACCTGCACCCGCCTGTCCACCACACCTGCACCCGCCTGCCCACCACACCTGCACCCGTCTGTCCACCACACCTGCACCCGCCTGCCCACCACACCTGCACCCGCCTGTCCACCACACCTGCACCCGCCTGCCCACCACACCTGCACCCGCCTGCCCACCACACCTGTACCCGCCTGTCCACCACACCTGCACCCGCCTGTCCACCACACCTGCACCCGCCCGTCAACCACACCTGCACCCGCCTGCCCACCACACCTACACCCGTCTGTCCACCACACCTGCACCCGTCTGTCCACCACACCTGCACCCGCCTGTCAACCACACCTGCACCCGCCCGTCAACCACACCTGCACCCGTCTGTCCACCACACCTGCACCCGTCTGCCCACCACACCTGCACCCGCCTGTCCACCACACCTGCACCCGCCTGTCCACCACACCTGCACCCGCCCGTCAACCACACCTGCACCCGCCTGTCCACCACACCTGCACCCGTCTGTCCACCACACCTGCACCCGTCTGCCCACCACACCTGCACCCGCCTGTCCACCACACCTGCACCCGCCTGTCCACCACACCTGCACCCGCCTGTCCACCACACCTGCACCCGCCTGCCCACCACACCTGCACCCGCCTGCCCACCACACCTGCACCCGCCTGCCCACCACACCTGCACCCGCCTGTCCACCACACCTGCACCCGCCTGTCCACCACACCTGCACCCGCCTGCCCACCACACCTACACCCGCCTGCCCACCACACCTGCACCCACCTGCCCACCACACCTGCACCCGCCTGTCCACCACACCTGTACCCGCCTGTCAACCACACCTGCACCCGTCTGCCCACCACACCTGCACCCGCCTGTCCACCACACCTGCAACCGCCTGCCCACCACACCTGCACCCGCCTGTCCACCACACCTGCACCCGCCTGCCCACCACACCTACACCCGTCTGTCCACCACACCTGCACCCGCCTGTCCACCACACCTGCACCCGTCTGTCCACCACACCTGCACCCGCCTGTCCACCACACCTGCACCCGCCTGCCCACCACACCTACACCCGTCTGCCCACCACACCTACACCCGTCTGTCAACCACACCTGCACCCGCCTGTCCACCACACCTGCACCCGCCCGTCAACCACACCTGCACCCGCCTGCCCACCACACCTGCACCCGCCCGTCAACCACACCTGCACCCGCCCGTCAACCACACCTGCACCCGCCTGTCCACCACACCTGCACCCGCCTGTCCACCACACCTGCACCCGCCTGTCCACCACACCTGCACCCGTCTGTCCACCACACCTGCACCCGCCTGTCCACCACACCTGCACCCGCCCGTCAACCACACCTGCACCCGCCTGTCCACCACACCTGCACCCGCCTGCCCACCACACCTGCACCCGCCCGTCAACCACACCTGCACCCGCCCGTCAACCACACCTGCACCCGCCTGCCCACCACACCTACACCCGTCTGTCCACCACACCTACACCCGTCTGTCCACCACACCTGCACCTGCCTGCCCACCACACCTGCACCCGCCCGTCAACCACACCTGCACCCGCCTGTCCACCACACCTGCACCCGCCTGCCCACCACACCTGCACCCGCCTGTCCACCACACCTGCACCCGCCCGTCAACCACACCTGCACCCGCCTGCCCACCACACCTACACCCTTCTGTCCACCACACCTACACCCGTCTGTCCACCACACCTGCACCCGCCTGTCCACCACACCTGCACCCGCCTGCCCACCACACCTGCACCCGCCTGTCCACCACACCTGCACCCGCCCGTCAACCACACCTGCACCCGCCTGCCCACCACACCTACACCCGTCTGTCCACCACACCTGCACCTGCCTGTCCACCACACCTGCACCCGCCTGTCCACCACACCTGCACCCGCCTGTCCACCACACCTGCACCCGCCTGCCCACCACACCTGCACCCGTCTGCCCACCACATCCCACCACACCAGATGTGGCGATGGGACGTCCAGCCGACGTGTCAAACAGCCAACATGAACGTACAACATGAACGCCACTTAACCACAGCGTCAACAGCACTTTCCCAAGTTGTGCCGTCATAGAATGTTATGATGATGGCCTCCTGATGTGGACCTGACGTTAGATCGGTAGGTATGACGTTGTTAGGCTGATGGCAGCTGGACGTGTAGAGGCATGAATTGCCTCACATATCGGGTAACGATTGTGTTGAATCGTGTGTCAGATTTCCCAAAACATGGCTGGGTGTTATCAAAGGTATGGCCCGCGCCGTCCACGTGCTGAGATAAAGCTCTGATAACGCACTATCGTGGACGGTCAGGCGCACAGGCAGCACTGGCAGAGATCTTACGACCACGCGACACGGCACAAGCACTACACGGTACACAACGCACTGGGCACCAAACAGCGCGTGCTGAAAATAAAAAAAGCCGGGTCGAAGATCGTACTACACGCTATAGGAGTCATACGAGATGTAAACAACACATACCGTGTGTTCGACAACAGACATTACGGGCTGCATACAACATGTAGGGCAGACCTAAACTCAGTTCCAGAAATAAGGTTACGTCACCTGAGTAGTATGTAACACAAACTAGGATGTTATACGCTCACGTTATTCTGCGATGCGCTCTGCCAGCGAGACACTGCGTTCGTTACGCTATGCTCGTTATGCTATGCTCGTTACGCTATGCTCGTTACGCTATGCTCGTTACGCTATGCTCGTTACGCTATGCTCGTTCACGACTCGCGCTGTTCTACGATCACACATCCACTGTTGCATTGTTCTGAGGATCCGATGCGATTCTGGATCCATTGTGAATTTGCTAAAGATCTTGTTGAATCCTGGATCGGTTTCTGAGAATCATGTTCAGAAAGGAATATTATCCGGGAAAATGAGGCAAAGAATATGCAAACGTTACAATCTGCAATGCAGGAAAATGTTATTTGATACCGGGACATTTTCCGTCTCTATCCACCCTATATCTTCACTCCTGCCTCTGTCCACCTATGGCTACTTCTGTCCCCCTCTGTCCACCTCTGCCCGCCTCTGGGCTCTGTCCGCCTCTGTCCCATCTGTCCAGCCTCTTTCCACCTCTGCCCCCCCCCCCCTCTGTCCACATCTGCCCAGCCTCTGTCCACTATCCACCTCTGCCCAGCCATGTCCAACTCTGTCCACTTCTGTCCAGCCTCTGTCCATCTCTGTCCACCTCAGCCCAGCATATGTCCACTGTCCACCTCTGTCCGCCTCTGTCCACCTCTGTCCGTATCCAGACTGACGCCTGGTTTCTCAGAGATCTCCCTCTCTCCCCTCCCACTGCCGCTCTGTGTCCGCTGCGACGCCCTCGGGTGACAACAAAAGCCAGCGCTGAGCCGGCCGGACGGGCGACACACCAGGTATTGGCCGTTAAGTTCTCTGCCGGAAACCGGCCTGCAGTGCGACTCAGCTGCCTCGACTGGCGAAACGGCCGGCCGTGGGAACAGATCCACACCGCCATGCAGCCAGCCAGCCGGTGAGCCAGCGTGCAACGGACTGGCTTCACTTTGGACAAAGCTGCTAATGTCGCGCGCTGATGCCGGTTTCGAGCTGGATCGCTGCAGGTTAATGAACTGCATCACTGACTGTTAATGAGCTGCATCGCTGAAGGTTAATGAACTGGATCGCTGAAGGTTATGAGCTGTATCGCTGAAGGTTATGAGCTGCATCGCTGAAGGTTATGAGCTGCATCGCTGAAGGTTAATGAACTGCATCACTGACTGTTAATGAACTGGATCGCTGAAGGTTATGAGCTGTATCGCTGAAGGATAATGAACTGTATCGCTGAAGGTTATGAGGCTGAAGGTTATGAGCTGCATCGCTGAAGGTTATGAGCTGTATCGCTGAAGGTTATGAGCTGTATCGCTGAAGGTTATGAGCTGTATCGCTGAAGGTTATGAGCTGTATCGCTGAAGGTTATGAACTGGATCGCTGAAGGTTATGAGCTGTATCGCTGAAGGTTATGAACTGCATCGCTGAAGGTTATGAGCTGTATCGCTGAAGGTTATGAGCTGTATCGCTGAAGGTTATGAGCTGTATCTCTGAAGGTTATGAGATGTATCGCTGAAGGTTATGATCTGTATCGCTGAAGGTTATGAGCTGTATCGCTGAAGGTTATGAACTGGATCGGTGAAGGTTATGAGCTGTATCGCTGAAGGTTATGAACTGGATCGCTGAAGGTTATGAGCTGCATCGCTGAAGGTTATGAGCTGTATCGCTGAAGGTTATGAGCTGTATCGCTGAAGGTTATGAGCTGCATCGCTGAAGGTTATGAGCTGCATCGCTGAAAAGGTTATGAGCTGCATCGCTGAAGGTTATGAACTGGATCGCTGAAGGTTAATGAACTGCATCGCTGAAGGTTAATGAGCTGTATCGCTGCAGGTTAATGAGCTGGAATCTCGAGCTGTAGACGCTGAGTAGTCTGGTCTGACGCTGTGGTGGTGGGAGGGAGGACGGAGCTGGTCAACGGGGCGTCGCTCGCCGCCGGGCACTGAGCGCTGAGCACTGGTGCCGTGCCCGCGTCCCAGTCACACCAGCTGGCGTGCGAACTGCCGTGTCGGCCGGCACGCCGCCAGAGCCGCGCCAGCACGCGAGCCGCGTGTCCGGCATAGCTCGGCATCCTGGGCAGAGCGGCGGACGGCCCCGGACGGCTTAGTCACCCATTGTTTGGCCCCCTACTGTAGACGGCACCCAAACACAGCTAGTGGCGGCTTCTCGAGCCCGCACCAGGGGCCGGACTCCTCTCCCTCCCTCCGCCCTCCGCCCCAGTACAGGCGTCACAGAACTGGGAACTTTCAGTGTGGAGCCAAGTAACGCTGCATCGGCTCAGTGACTAAGACACTGAGCCACCGACGCACCACCACCGACGCACTTGAAACACCTTATATTGAATGGTGTACTGAACATTCAGCAGCTCAAGGAACCACCAATTGATAATAGCTGATCGTAAAACAAACAGCCTGGCCTTATCAAACTGACAAAACACACAAAAACACTGTAGAGTAAAAAGAAAGCTTGCAGGAAAGACAAAAGTGCACAGAATCAGACGCGCAATCCATGAACTGTGAGTAAATAAGACAAACTGGCAAACAGTGCATACAGGATTCGCGGTGAACCCCAAAGACTGGGCTGAGAGTGTAGACAGACGCACGGCATAGGAGACATTGGCATTCCAAAGAAGGATAAACAGATGAAGAGAAAACCAACAGAAGACAGTCTCCTTCTCTCTCCGTTTATCTTCCTGTCAAGATATGGTCAGGATAGCTCCTGAACTTACTCAAAATACAATAGAAGCCGAGACTCAAGCAGTAAAATATGAATAGAAGTTAAATGGCTGCGACGAAGCCGCGTCCTGTGAGAGCCGGCCCAGACTGGCTGGCCTCTGCAGACCGGGCGCAATGTGATATCGCCCCGCTGGCATCACACTGCACCGGCCACGTGACCATCAGCCACAGCTCCAGAGGCCTGTTCAGTGTTCACGACCACCTGCGGTTCAGCAGTTTCCAGCAGGCTCTAGCCCCGCCCCTTTTATCATGCGTCATCACAAGCAGGCGTCTCTTGAACACACGGACATTTCATCCTGCGGTTGCTCCGTGTCAACCGCCGGAACCGCAGCCAACCGCAGCCGTGTGACGTCATACCGTTCGCCCCATCCCCACTTTTAGTTACCCCACCGGCTGCCGAACATTGCTGACCGCCGAACCGCAGCCAACCGCAGGGGCCGTGAACAGGCCTGAGGACATATTTCAAGGAAGGAGTTCAAGGAAGATCAATTTACTTTTGTCCACTTGATTAGTGCCTCTCCTCACCAAACGACCATCGCCACTTTTGACAGTCACGTTTTAAGCCCAATTTAATGATAACAGAGCATTCGCCAATAAAATAATTGTTTAATTCTGTTTGACAAAGAGAATTGCAATTTTAAAAAAAATACTGAACAGAAACAATACTCAATCATTTTACATTCAGCCGCATAAAATCATACCTACCAGATTTTAAAAAAAAAACATAAAATCACATGACTAGAAAAAGCACCACACAATCACTAAGTTGACCATGAGCCAGCAAGCTGCCTTAAAAGTTAAAACATGAAATGGTGTACGGACAACTGTAGTCGATATACTGACACCAATCGACAGGACATGGTGCTCTCTCAGGCCTAGTGTTTGCCCTCCCAGACCAGCCCAAGGCTCTCGCACACAGACTGAAGATCCTCTCAGGCTGATTGAGTGCCCTCTAAAACCTGGCAAGGCCCATCTCAGCCTGACCAAGGACCCTGCAGGTTTTAGAGAGGGTGAGGATCACATTTGACCGTCTTAGGGCCCTCCAGACCAGCATAGGGCCAGCTCAAACTGGCATGCAGACTTCTCAGGCCTGACAGTGGCCCTTTCAGACCTGTAAAATGCCCAATCAAACCAGCAAAGGGTCCATCTAAACTGACTGAGGTCATTACACACCACCCAAAGGTTCTCTCATACCAGCCGGCGGACCTCTCAGGACTGCAAAATGCCCTCTCAGGCCATCCGAGATCCGAGGGTCCTCTACGACTGGCTGAGAACCCTCTCAGGCTTGCAAATGGCCTACTCAGACCTGGCAAGGTCCCTCTCCGACTGGCCAAGAGCCATCTCAAAGCAGATGAGGGCCTTATCAGAGTGATCAGACTGGTCTAGGGTCCATTCAGAGCAGCTGAGCTTTTCAGACCCACTGGGAGCCCTCTCAGACTAGCCTGGGGTCTTTTCAGATCTGCAAGGACCTTCTCAGACCTGGCAAAGGCCCTCTTAGGCGGACCAAGGGACATCAGCTGCTTCCTTTATTGTGTATTTGTTTACTCCTGTCAAGATCTGGGAAGCTTCTATTTACTGTAGGAGTATCCTCAATAGTTGACAAAGGGCTTAAGAGGGCCCTCCGTCTTGTTTGAGAGGCCCAAACTGGGGGGGGCGGGGGGGGGGGGGGGAATCCACGTTTCCGTCAACATGTTCAGCGTAATGGGCCGAATGCGCCGGAATTTCAGCGCAGCGTTCGGCGGAGCAGGCCAGGTGCGCTGAAATTTCGGCTCATTCGTATTCCGCCGCCGAGGGTTTAGGGAATTTCGACGGGAGATAGTTAACTTCATGGCACGCCACCAACGCCAACCCTGCTACGCGTTGGTCCCCGCTCAACAACTTTCCGCTGACGGCGACCAGGCGCAAATAGCTTTAATTTCAGCTCAAACACCCTGCAATTTTCGCCGCGAAATCGGTTGCGCCGAATTTCGGCGCAGGAGGGTCGTCAAGGCGAAGAGGATCCGGCGTATTTTTTTCAATCTGGGAACCTCCCATCGATCTACATATTGTCATCCATTTTTGCTCTACCAGATGAACAGGTAGAGAGAAGCTCTAGCTATTTTCCATTGAGCAGCTGAACTGAGCTACCTGCAGGGCTGAACACAGGCAGTCAGCCACACAAACCGGTGGCACTGCTGCAGTGTTCATGGTGCAGTGAAACAGCACATGACTACTGCTGATTCTGCCTGGGAGCTCTTGTAACGGCAGAGCAGCCAGTTCAGCGCATGCAGAAACTTAAGAACCTGTGGTCCACAATAAGCCAGCAGTCCTGAAACATTTGTCATGTCTGCTGGAACAGGTTTGGTTAGGTTGGGTTAGGATGAGCTAGGTCAGGTTTGGTTATGTTAGGTTTGATTGAGTTGCTTCCAAAAACAGTTTTCCCAAACTTTCCCTGGTACATTTCCCTGGTAGGCCAGGGGTTGAGGCATCTGATTATACCATAATGGCTCATTTGTGCCATACATGGGCATCAGATTTGGAATCAGATTATAAAAAACCTCAGACAATGCAAAAAATATGTACAAAACTGGTAACTTCAGTCTTCTAAAAAAAATATATAATTGCACATCCACTCTTACCAAATCAAAATAGTGGTACAGTACAGTCAAATACACAAACACATAAACTATTCCAACTTTGTCACTAGATACTACCTAACCTTTCTACCAAATACATGAATTCACCCTGTCTGTGATTCAGATTGTTTTACATTTAGTGTAGTACCACTGTGTGTAGGTTGTCAATATACTTACTTCAAAAACATAAAATATTTGGATAAAAAAGCTGATAATAGGGCTGTTTGGATGCACATGAGATTCCATGATACTGCATCACACATGCACAGGATGAGCCCTCTGGATGTGCTGTTTTAGCCAAAGGCAGAGGCCCAGCACAGTCGTTAGAAAGAATCCAGTCTGCAAAACGTGGCAGGTTTTGACAAGATCTTGTCGGGGCAGAGTTGGCACCAACACATCAAAATTGGGGCAGCTTTTGAAATTTAGGGGCAGAAATTGTTGCCCGGGGCAGTAGATTATTTGGGACAACTCATGCCATTTGGAACCAATTTACACTAGATAAAATGTGATTCTGCTGACGACCTGTATTTGTTGTAGTGTGAAGAACAAGTGAAGAAAGTGTGTAATAGTAAGGAGAAATATTTGTGAAAGGTGAGAAAGAAGAATGAGAGTGTCTGGTGATGATGATGATTTGGACTGAAGGGCACCATAACGTCTGCAGTTATTTGGCGCCCCAGTGTTTGGGCTGATCATTCTCCAATATGCAAAACGTGGCAAGTTTTGACGAGATCTTGTCAGGGCACCAACACATAAAAATTGGGGCAGCTTTTGAAAATTTGGGGGCAGGTTTGGAAATGTGGGGGACAGGTTTTAAATTTAGGGCAGAATTGTAAATTTAGGGGCAGCTTTGGGAATTTAGGGGCAGCTTTCAACTTTTTGGGGCATAAGTAACAATTTACTGATTCACACTAGATAAAACGTGATTGTGATTACGACTGACCCCCCCCCCCCGGTCAACAGCTATTGGCTGAAAAGTGAATCTATAATAGATAAAACATGATTGTGAATACCTAACCGCCCCCCCCCCCCCCCCCAACAGTATTTGCTGACCAGAGGATGCAATTTCCTCCTCAGGGAAAAAATCCTGCCCCAAATGGGGCAGCTTGCTGTCCCATTTGGGGCAGGATTTGGGCTGCCCCAAATATTTTGCTGATGTTCTTGCCACGGTTTGCATACTGGATCATTCTGCCATCTCAGACATGCATAACATCCTACCAGTTCAGCTGTGTCATACAGCTCAGAATATTACAGAATATTAAGCTGGCTCCCCTAATGATTATCTTTGTTTGATCTGATCTAAACTCTATGAAAAGCGTCAAGTGGTGGTGATTTGGGGCTTAAGAGCAGCAAATGCTGTGGTTATATTAATCATAGTTTTATTGATTATTGTGCTGCTGCAGAACTATGTACAGCTTCAGCGGCTAAGGCCATATTGTCTAATGAGTACCAGTGTCAAGACCATGAAAACAAGAAAACAAACTTTGCAGTACCTACCACTGCAAAGCTCTTAGTCATCGTAGCTTCTACTACAACTCACACTCACCCCAAACTGAAACTTCAAACTTCGTTGGAGTTCGCTGGTGCCTCTGGTATTTCAACCGACACTCCACTCAAGTTGGAATAGCCGAACACTGCGTGCACTTTTCGCCGCTACCCTTATATGAATGCGGGAAAAATATTCCAGCAACAGAACTTGGACTGACACCACCACAGGCTGGCACTGACCTTCCACTTCAAAATCGCGAGTTGCACTGCGATTGTTGTTGCGTGCGGCGATTACGCCGCAGAGTGAATGAGCAAACGGAACTAAATTATACTTCCTCGAAGGCATCGAATCCCTCCCCCCCTAAAAAAACATCAAATACCACGCAACGTGGCGACGAACGAAAATGGTGTTTGATAGCTCGTGAGAAACTTACCGAAAAAAATCTAGTCATTTTAAAGTAAAGTTAATATTGAGGTCACCAGATGTCAGTGGCGCAACCAGGATTTAATTTCGAGGGGGCAAAGGCCGGGTACCGACAATGCACGCAGTGGCGTCGCAACAAAATTGTGAGTGGGGAGGCCAGCCAGGGGTTGGGGGGCTAGCCAGGGATTTGGGGGCCAGCCTCATAGGGCTAATGTTAAAATCCTGCGAATCTGGTGGAAGCCGGACTCCGACCGGAGCGATCCTGGGAGCCCCCCCCCCCCCCCCGCCGGTTACGACCAGGGTAACTAGACACCGGGTCGAACCGAGAACGGCAAGAAATGTAGCGCACAAATGAATTAGACAAGATATACATTTTATGATTAATATTTTGTATATTATAAATTGGAAGTAATGTTTTGTACCATTAACTTGTATTTCCATAGATTGTATCTATATATAGTAAATTTGATTCCAGCCAATATACTGTAACCTAGTCGACCTAGCATATATTACATTATATTT